>OY992531.1:240361171-240526171 GCA_963921185.1 Dasysyrphus tricinctus | reverse complement strand
ACTTAATGAAAACAAAAAATTCAAAATATAAGCTAAACAAAAAATTAATATATAAACAAAAATTTTGTGATACTATCCATTATACATATTATAAATGTTAGATAAAAAATATTATAATGTAAATAATGTAAAAATAAAAATCAAATCAAATTAAATTATTTATTTTATGGCAAAAGTTCTAATTTTAAACTAAAGTCTACAAATTGATATAAAGTTTGAACTTTATAAACAAAATAGAACAGAAAAAAAAATATAAAAATAAGTAAAATATAAAAATAATGAATATTAGTTTCTAAGAAAAAAACAATATATAAAAATAAAATACCTATCAATCAAATATAAAACATTTTATATTAGTTTTAAATAAGAAATAAAAAACATAATATTTAAGATAAAAATAAAACATATTTTTTGTGATGTTGGACTTTTATTTAATTCTTTTTTTGTTTCCTTTTGTTCATAATGCATCATATTTGTAAATATTTAGATTTAAAGAATTTATTTAAAACAAAGAAAATAAATTAGTAATTAAGAAAATTATATAATTAAAAAAAATAGATGTTAGCGTATGGATATGTTTAAAAATATTTGTCAACAAAAATGAAAAAAAAAACAAGAAACACTGAAGCTAGACATAGTAATAATAATATACAAAATAAAATAAAAAACAATGTAATAAATTATTACAAACCAAAAAATATAAAAAAAAAACAAAGAAAATAAAACAATTAAATGGAATTGAAAAAAAAAACTTTCTCTTTTTTTTGAAGATGTCGAATTTTAGACTGTTTCAGGCTTTGTCATATGGATGGTGTCTGGCTTAATTTTGTAGGCTATGGTAAGCTATAAGAATGAGGTCATTTAAATTGACTAAAGACATCTACTAATGCTTGAATTCAGACCAGTAACTAAATGGCAATGACCATTTTCGAAAACCACAAATCAGAGTCAATTTGATCGTCAAATAAACGTCATTTGTTGACGCAGATGATGCTATCGTCCAATATGCTACTGTCCAGCGTAATAGGTTTGATCAACGTCAGTGAATCAGTTTGTTTCCTAAGATACTTGGGTTCCTGAAGGGACGATCCACAATACCACAATCAGTAACTTAATTAAATTCGTTTGGGAAACGCTACCTGCCAAAGAAAAATGTTATCCCTATCGTGAACTTCATCAACATAGGAAAATTGTTACGAATTGCCAAACAAACTTATCACAGAATCCATCGTTGAGGAAAGTCTCTTTTCAAATTAAAAAAATTGGTTCCCCTCCCCTTATTAATGAATCGAATCATTTTCTGCTAAAAGTGCGGACAAAAATAGCTCAAATTTGTTAAAATTTTAATTCCGAATCATGTAAATCCATGATTCGAAACTCAAATTAAAAAAATTTTGAGCTATTTTTGTTTGACCTTGAAAGTGTTTCTACAAAATCTGACGTATAAATGATATGCTGTGATGTTTTGTCGTTAGAAATGGGTAACTTACAGTGAATTCGCTAGACCCAGCTTGTATTTAAATAATTGAGTCCGGACTCTTGAGTCTCCTTGTGTCTAAATTTGAATCTTTAAGGCGCTTCAAAATACATATTATATTCAAAATCAACAGTAAAAGTGACTCATAAGTCCGCTGTTTGTGTTTTCTTCATGCCTCATGACATCCCTGACCACTCAGAAGCTGTTGCCACAGTGGTTCAAGTTGTATGGAGAGACGGTCTTAAATCTACAAAATCTGGAGCATTCCACCGATTTGAATGAAATTTTCAGACATGATAAGGGATTTATTTTGATAAATCATCTGCGAAAATTTCAGCCCATTAACACCCCTACTTTTTAAAAAAAGGCCACCTAATTTTCAAAATTGATGCAGTTGAAGGGTGTTATTTTAAGAAAAGTTGTAGATAATGTGATTTGTAACAATTCTTCCATACAAAACTTTTTGCACGCTCACTTTTGGGGGCGTTTTTGACAAAAAAAATGGTTTTGGACTAATTTCAATGATAACAAAATTTATTGCTCCAATTACAGGTTAAGAACAAAATAATGATCCAAAATTTTTGAAATGCCTACTTTTGAAGGCGTTTGTGAAAAAATTTTTTTTTCGACCGTTTTCAAGAAAAAAAAAAATGAAAAAAATACATAGAACAAAATGTATCTAGGAAATGTCTTTCTTTTTTTAAGTAGATAAGCCAAAGAAGTTTTGTTCCACGCCCACTTTTTAGAAGTGTATTGCAGAGAAGTAGTTTTTACTTAAACTTATTGTGAATTTCGGAAAATATTACACACGAAACATTTTGTTTCGCCCTGAATTTTTTAAGCTATTATGAGCTTGACCTGAACTCTCTTGGCCTAAAATTAATTTAAAGCTTGCGCAAAGGGCGCCAGTACCCTTTATTTTTTCTTTCTTTCGACGTCAAAAAATAAGTTACAATTTAAGCTCTTATAATTACCTACGATAAATTTCGCCCGAAATCAGTTCTAACAAAAAGGGGATTTTTAATTTTTTGGGTGAAACTCACAATAGGCGAAAAGTGAAATGTCAATTTTCCGGGTGGAACGTTCTTCGGGTGAAGCTCACAATAAGACTGGATAGTTTAGTGTTAAATATTTTCTATGAGTCCGACGGGGAACGACCAGGGAACATTAACTTTTTGTTATTAATTTTAATTAACCAAGTTAAAAATTCATACATATACAAATTTTTACAACCATCATAGTTTTTTTTTGTCTTAAAGAGGAAAAATAAGAATAACTCAGAAGATTCATTAAACTGCAAAAACAAAATAGTGTTTAAACTTTAAAGTAGGTATGCTAATTTTTTCTTCAAAATCATTGAGATTTCTTTTATCAAATTTGGGATTCAAAATTTTGTATTTAAAAACTGATTTTATAAAAAAAACCTATTTCTTTATCAAACTGGCTTCCTGAACCACAGAAAACGTGATACCGGATTCAATCTTCCCAATCAACAAAAGGAAAATCCAGACTTTTGCCCATCACGTTCTTCAAAGTTCATTGTATTGGAATCAAAAATTTAGTTTTTTTTATTGCAAATATGGTTAAGGAGCCGACCTTAAAAGGTCTATTTTTCCTTTTTTCTCGAAACACGAAGCAATTTAATTAGCTTACTACTTTCTTTGATTACATCTCTTATACAAAACAGAGGTACGTCACCAAAATTACCAAAGTTTCTGCCAAGTTTCTAGGTGAGCAAATGCAAGCAATCAAATCAAAGCAAAATGTGGTGGTAATTGCTATTGCAAATCGCTTTTCTATGTCACCCAGGATTGTTGGTATACCTTGTTTGTGAGATATTCTCAAAAAATGTGTTCTTTCTGAAAAGCCAGCCTTCAAAAATACCGCAAACCAAAATCTTGATGACGAAGTTTCGTATTTTTTCCATAGATAATTCAAAATTTCCCATCTCAATAATTTCGAATTTACATTTTGCCGCAAAAAATTTCGAAAAATAAAAATCTACAGTACCTAGATATCATAATCTTGCAATTCCAGTAACATTCGCTCCGAGTTTCGAACTGAAAACAAAAATTAAACTCAAAGCAAATCTCCCAAATTGGCGCAAGTTTTAAGTTTGAAAAATTTTGATTATAAATTGTATTTGCTGCAATGAGTCCAGTAAAATAAAAAATTAAATAATGCGAAATATCTACAAAAAACACTGCGTCGAATTTTATCTAAATCCAAAAATTCGAACAAAAAAAAGTATTGATATGCGTTGTCCACCATTTTGAAAAAAAGCTTTCAAAGGCCTAAATGCAATTTTCTCGGCTCATATTGAACATAGTGCAATATTTTATGTATGACTTTAAAGGTAAGAATATTTTATAGAACTTTTGATTCCAAATATTTTAGACATATCTTTTCGATGAAAAGTTACTGTCGAAAAACTGTCGAAATTTTTGAGTACAAAATTGTTTTAAGAGTTTTTTCTCACCTCATCTATCTATCACTCACATAGTTTCTTGTGAGTAGTACCTCGTGGCATGATGGTAAGTGCGTAGGACTGTCATGCCGAAGGTCTGGGTTCAATTCCCAGCCGTGCCACCTAAAAACAGAAATGTTTTATCCGAGGTACTGCCTCTTGCGAGGAACTGATTGAATCAATGCCTGACCAATTACTGAAACTAGCTGACTTCTTAGGACCATTTAGTGACATATGAAAAAGCACACATATGGGGTGCAAAGATTCCATAGCTCCTGGCCTTTTTGGTATATCAAATTGATAACTTATTGACATTACAGTAGGCGCTCGATATAGTGAAGTAATAAAAACTAGGCCTGATCACTCTTTCGAGATTGTTCACTTTTTCAAGCGGGAGTTTTAAAAGGCTTCCTAATGCACATTTTGTTCGATGTGAATGTTTTCTAAACAAAGCTTTCTTTGAGGCTTAAAAAAACAGACACAATTCCTCGGTGTTCTCAAATGATCCTAAATGCTTGCAAGACGTTTTTATATAAAATATAATTGAATCGGTCATTTCAAAAACCACTTAAGTCACATTTTTTTCAAATATGCTTTTTTTGCTGTAAATGCTTCCTTTCCTTTGAAATGACCGATTCATTTGTATATACAATTTTGTTTGTACACTATTGTGAATAGTTCACTATTCTGAGATTCACTAAATCGAGCATACTGTATATCAATAATCGATTTAATTTTTGGCTAAAAGGAATTTATAAAAAAGACCATTTTTTATCTTATTTTGTGCTCAGCAATTTTGACAAAGCCATTAAACCAATAATTTCAAAATCATTTTTAAACTAAAATTAAAGTAAAAAAAAATTAATTCTTTTATCAGATGTTCTTTAAAACAAATTATTAATTTCTTATTTAGTAAAATAGGTATACAGAACCAAAATACACTGCAGGAAGAATGATTTTCCTGTACCCACCAATGATCTTAACAGAGTCTTATACTTCTAATCAACACTTTTATCCAAATACAAGTTCTATTCAAATTCACCTATCATTTTCCGCCACCGCCATATCTTTTCACGAGTATGTTCTGACAATTACTGGAATAAGCATCCACTGTTATTGAATAAACGATTCTATCAACAGTTTTACAAAAGAAAACACGACCTAAAATTAGTATAAATTGTCAAATTTAACATTTTGTATACCAAATGCAATGCTGCAAACTTACCTAGTTGTTTTTTTTTTTTATTTTTCTTGCTTGATTTTTTTTTTATCAAATTTTTTTAAACATTCATTTTTATTGAAAATTAAGTTTTGAACAAAAAGTTTTAAGAGTTAAATTGTCAAATTCGGCCTAGTTTCCGAGTTAGTCTTAGTATATATCAAATATAATGAAAAGTGGCCAGTGGGACAATTCCCTTAGAAACACATGGATGAATTAAGTAGCATTTTTGGTTTTAAGCTATAAAAACTACCCTTGCGTGAAATTGTTCCTTTATACCCCTAATTTTACGGTCTATTCAATATCCTAAAAACGAAAATTACTTTGTTGATATTTATTTCAATTTGCACTTGGAACTGCTTAAACAAATTTATTCGCATTCATTGGTCGCACTTTACTATTATCTTTTTAGTCTTATGATGAGCCAAGTAAAATAAAAAAAACTGTGTTCATATTTTTTGACAATCAAAATGCCCTTTTCTTCTCACGACGACATCAGCATTATAGCTCTATCCCAAATGCATATAGTAATGTAGGTATACCTACTGCTTAGGTACCCCTTTCGAAGAAGGGGGAATAAAGTTGCAAATTACATTAGCTCGAATTTGATTACATTTTTATTTTTTTTTTTGAATATTTTTCGTCATCAAGATTTCCATCTCAAGAACTCAAATGGTTTTATATTTCATTGAAGACATGATTGATAAGTCATTTGAAAATCATAAGTCTTTTTGTAGGGGTGCTATTTTTGTTTTTGTTTTTGGGTTCTCACCTTCATTAAATTTAGGTTGGTAAACAATATACCTATGGATAACAAATCCCTGCCTTTAAAGTGAAAGCTTAACAACTTTTAAGTCGTTTTGGTGTTACATTTAAGGCGTAGGTTATGAAAGAAGTAAGTAGGTATATTTTTAATAGAATCTGTAACACAGAAGAAACACATGTTCCGAAAGTTTTTTTTCAATTTCACGTCGGCAACAAAAAACCGAAAAAAACAGCTTTACAAATTTTATTTTTAAATCCAATCAATTACATAATATCAATTTAATATTATAAGAAAAATAAAAACTAGGAAAATGCATTTAAACATCCACTTACCTACCTACTAAGCCCACTTAAATCCTAAAGGAGTGGTATTTTGAAGAAAATATAAAAAAAAATAAAAAAATAGAAAAATAAAAACAAACAAACACCAACATCAAATTCAACTCAGCCGTGTAAAAATAATTAAATTATTTCCAGATCTTTTTTTCTTCCTCATCATCGATGGAGGTGCCTAGTTATTTTGAATATATACGCCATGCCATGCCATAGTCCAGATAGCCGATGACCGACCGACTAACGACGACGGAGGACGACGATACAAACTGTTTGATTACACAATTCACTCAAATGACACTCGGTTGTTGCACATGAGTAGCAAATGTTGTCGCCCATAAACTGCAAGAAAAAAAAAAAGTTAATCAAACCAAAATCTTAAGGAAAAATAAACAACTTTACTCAAAGGAAACAAAAAAAAAAAAACTAAACACAAATTGAAAATAAAAACAAAATAAACTTTAATTCATTTCAAATCTGTATTCGATGGAGAAAACCAATCAAAAAATCGAATCGCATGTCTGGGGCAATTTCAGTCGTTCAGATACAATAATTCGCCAATTATCATGAATCCACCACCCACCCATATTGGGACCCATCGGGCGCGCAAGCAGGCAAAACCACCTCCTCGAAAATTGTGCACAAATCAAACCCCCCTCCTTCAATTACACCTCATCGATTATGGTTTGCCCGCTTAAAAGTTGCTGCACCTGGACTCTGGACGATAGCGACGTGCGACGTGCGACCGACCGACCGAAAACAACGACAACGACGAGCGATATAAAGAGTTGATTTGAAGTTGACGTGTGATCGTGCACACGTATAGCAACATTTTATAGCGAGAGTGCGCCAAGTGAGTGCAAATAATCGAAGGCGGACATTAAACATCCGCTAAAATTGGTTAAAAGAACTACATTATGGCGCATACATTATGGAACAGGTGTTTGTGTGTTTCCCACCCCATATCCACTACTTTAAATACTTGTGCTTGTTAAATCAAATTGGCGGAGGAGGACAACAAAAACAATGTTTAACACACAACGGGATGTGGTTATTAGAGTGAGTTGATTGTGGTTGCAGTGTAATTGCCATGACCAAAGCACACGCAAATTGTCCTTTTTCCCAGATTTTATAGGTAAACAACATATTAGTGCGAGGAAAATAGTTCCTTAAAAAAAAAAATGAAAATTAATCATGAATCAATGTTACCAGGAGAAAACCGATTTCATAAGAACATTGAACGATATTCAAATGATGTTTCAAAAATATGTTGAATAGGTTCTCAAGAAGAGTTCCATTTTTCTTGTGTCAAACGTAGGTACCTATCTACCTACCAATCTTTATACTATACGAGGAATTTCGAAACCTTAAAGTATAAAATCCACTTTCTTTCCATCCATAAATCAAAAAACTTTGCCTGCATTAATTTTATTTCTTTTTTTGTCAAATTTAAACAAATTACCCTCATCGTTGTGTCAACGCTATGCACACAATTAACATTCTTGAAATTAATAAACACACTGTTTTTTTTTGAACGTGAAATTATTCAATTTAAGGGATGACACTAGGAGCGTAAACACATTTCCTATTCCTTTTTTTTTTCAAACAACCCAATTCTTGTCCAATTGATAAACGAGAGAAGCCAAAAAAACAACAACAATATAAACATCAACATGAAATATTGCGTATGACATATAACATGTTACGTTACATGATGATGATACACAAAGTGCATAAAAGGCAGATATATCCCTTTTTTTAAATACCTAAATGTCACATGTATGAATGTCTGTAGTACCTTCTGTCAGTTAGCCATCATAACAGCCGTGGAAAATATATACAAAAAACCAACGAAAGATCCGCGGCACCCTTCGGGGTTGAATAACGCAATGAAAGGGCATACTTTTAACATGTTTTTCTATAGAATTCGAAAAATAAAAACCAACGGAAAACAAACCCTTCTTTTACAATAAAATTATAATTTGTCACCCCCAAAACGGAAGAAGTGTGTGTTGAACGGTTTTTTTAATATATTTTTTATTAAACCACCGCCATCCATCGGTTATCCTTGATGACATTTCTGGTGACTGTAACTCATACCAGGCTAATTGCTTCCGTTTTGGTGAGAGCACAGTGTGTGTTTCTGTCGGATGGCGTTTGTCGTAAGTCATCATCATGTCAGAGGGTTATGATCATTTGCAGTTTCTTACTCTTGTGTGTCACTTTTTTTAACTTAAAAACAAGTTGTAGTTAAAGTATTATTGACTTCGCTCGATTTTAATCAAACATGACATTTTAGGGAAGGCGGGAATAAGTAACTTACACACTTAAGGTGGTGCTTCAGTCCGGGGTGGACCAAGGCCTTAACCAACAAGCTTATTCCATGCCGCTTTGTTCGTACGATTATGTCAGTATCTCAGCGTAGGATAGATTTGAAAGATTGTGCCTCAAGTAGTGACTTGGGAGCTTTGCAATATTATTTCAGGAATGATGAAGTCGCTTGACAGCGTGTCACCTTGTCTTAAAACCTTTTTTGACCTCAAGAGGTATCGGTTGGTGTTTGCTGACCTTGATGGAGCAGCGTGCACTATCCATTGTCATCCAGCACCAACGGATGAGTTTGGGAGGGATGTCAAAACTAGCCATTGCTCTATATAGCTCGTTTCCATAGCTGCTTTCATAGAAGACTTTGAAACTGATGAAAAGGTGGTGGGTATATAGATTTGAGATTCCTTGGGCCTGATCACGTAAAACGAAAACGATCGGACAATATCGTTTTGAAGATAGCTGTCTTAAGTATTCTCTTCAGATATGGTAGAGATAGTAATGGTGAAAACGATATCGTGCGATCGTTTTCATTTTACATGATTTGGCCCCTGGTTTTTTCCCTAGATCTGCCGTAGCACGAATATTTAATCAAAAGTGGAATTTTCTGGCCTAAAGCCACTCTGATATGGACCTCAGGTTGTTAACGAATAGCTCCAAGCGTTCTGAAAGGACGGTAGAGAAGATCTTGTATGCCATGCTAAGGACACTGATGTTTCTGTAGTGGGAACAGTCCAGATGATCGCTTTTCTTGAGGATCGGGCAAACAATGCTGAGGTTCATATTTCATATTTTAGAGCTGATAAAGGTAAGAAATTCACATAAAAGGAATTGGCAAAGATATCGTCAACCTTTCTTGCGAAGTATGGTTTCTCATTTTAACAAACTTATCTCAAAACAGTTGCTTAACAATCGTAACGAGGAATGGAATAAAAACTTAGCGTCCTTGAAAAGAATGGTAGACCATTTTGGAATATTGTGAAGATAGTTAAAAGCAAAAACAAGAATATTCCGTTTCTAAAGGGTTCTGGGACAACTTTCTTTACAGATCTTGACAAAGCAAACGAGCTTTCTAGAAATTTTTCAATAAATCATTTAGTGTCACATAACTTGGGGGACAGACACACAAATGATCAAGTGATGAACACAACACAAAACTTGGATGCCACCGTTGCAGTCACACCATTGAATGCATTTGTTGTGGAAGAAAATATCAAAAGAATTATTGACAGCCTTCAGAATCGAAAAGTAGGAGGTCTGGACCAAATAAAAAATGTGTATTTAAAACATCTTCCACGAGTTGGAATCAAGTTTTTAACATTTCTTATTAATGCATGCCTCAAATTCCAATATTTTCCTAATGTCTGGAAAAAAGCGAAGGTTGTGCCTATATTGAAAGCAGGAAAACCACCTGAAATATCTACAAGTTACAGGCCTATAAGTTTGCTCAGCAACGTAAGCAAAATTTATGAAAAAGTTATAAAGGAACAAATTTTGAAATTCGTTGCAAATGAAAACATTTTTCCTAATGAACAATTCGGCGTCAGACGTTTTCACAGCATATCTCATCAAATAAAAAGAATCTGTAACCATGTTGAACAAAATCGAGCACAGGGTCAGTCAACAGGAATGATTTTAATGGATATAGAGAAAGCTTTTGACTCTGTGTGGCATAATGGATTAGTACACAAAATGGTACAATTTAACTTCCCTCTTTATCTGTGTAAAATAGTTCAAAGTTTCTTGTGTGGTAGAAGTTTCCAAGTTCATGTAAATTGTGGTATTTCCAACTTATTATGTTTTGATTTTGGTGTCCCCCAAGGTTCCGTTTTAGGTCCATCGTTGTATAATCTATATACATCAGATTTACCAACTCTTCCATATTGTGAATCAGCTATTTTTGCTGACGACACGGCAATTTTTTCATCGCATGAGTTTGCTCTCAATATTGAGAATAATCTTAAAAATGCAATTGAAATATTGGAAAAGTATTATCACAAATGGAAAATTAAGTTAAATACCGGAAAGTTGCAAGCCATTTTTTTCTCTCGAAAAAGAAAACCTTGCTATCTTCCCAGTAGTCAGCTTCAAATTAATGGAAATGCAATAGCATGGGAGCAGTCTGTTAAATATCTAGGAGTTCATCTCGACACGAAGCTTACCTTTAGCCAACATATTATTTCTACTCTAAAGAAAATTAGTATTGCAATTAATATGCTTTATCCGTTTATAAACAGAAGATCTTCACTAACAATTGACAATAAGATAATAATACATAAAGTGATTTTTCAATCAATATTATTATATGGGTGTCCAGTATGGGGTAGTGCTGCGAAAAGCCATATTAAAAAACTACAAATTTCACAAAATAAAATTTTAAAGATGATGTTGAATCTTCCTTGGCATTATTCCACTTCTGATCTGCACAAAAGAGCGGATGTTGAATTGATTTCGGAAGGATTCATAAACTCTCGACAAATTTTAATAACACCTATGATATAGCTGATAATCCCCTCATAAACCAACTTTATACCTAACCTTCGTTAACTTGATATACATTCAAATATCTCTAACTTATTTCGTCTGCTTTTTATTAATTTATTACCATTTTTGTAACTTTTTAACTATCTGCTAACTTATATGTTTAATGGGTTTTTGTTATATGTTAATTTATTATATTTATTAATTTAAATTATTATATATCATGTTTGTATTTATTTATTTCTATGTTCACTTATTTATTTATTTATTTTTTAATTAATTTATTTATTTATATATATATATATTTTTTTTAATTTATTTATTTATTTTTTTTTTTTTTTATTATTTATTATTATGTTATTTATTTTATGTATTTATTAATTCATTTATATATTAACTTATTTATTTATCTATTCATGTATTTATTTATTTATTTCATCTATTTACTTATTTGTTTATTACTAACACATGTATTCGTCCATTTACACTTATTAATTAATTAATTATTAATTTATTATTTATTTATTTATTTATTTATTTATTTATTTATTTATTTATTTATTTATTTATTTATTTACTTATTTATTTAATTATTTATCAATTTTGTAACTAATTCATTAATTTGTTTATTTATTTATTTATTATTTATTATTTAATATTTAATTTATTTATTTTTATTGTTCGATAATTAATTATCTTAATTACAATTTTATCTTATTCAAAAGTATTCCATGTTTATTAATTTAATTGTAAATTATGTAGGTAACCAAACCTATTACTAAAATCAAATTGTTATATTCACAATTATTTTCTTTTAATTTTTTATCTTTTTCTTTTTTTTTTTCATTCAAATAAAGGTTTTTGTCGTATTTTCCTTTAAATTTAATTTATATGCTTGTAATTCACTTTTTTTAAATATATAATACTATTTCAGTAGTAAGATAATAATATTGTCAAATCTCTGAATTGTAAAACGTGCGGTCATAGGCTTTGTACAAAATTATCACGAAATAAATATATCTATCTATCTATGCTGAGGTTCCATTCATCGGGCATGCTTTCTTCCAACCATATTTTGCAGCTGATGGTGTATGCTCCTAACCAATTCAACGCCAGCTGCTTTGAATAGCTGAGGCGCAAGGCCATCAGCTCCGGCAGCTTTATCAGACTGAAATTAAGATATAGCTATCTTCACTTCGTCGAGATCGGGTGGACGGAGTTGTTAGTCTTCGTAGTCCAAGTCAGGCACGGATCCAGCTTTTGTTGGGGGGGGGGGGGGTGGATTTTTACATAGTCTTGAGGTTTACAAAAAATTGAAGTATACACTTCGTTCCGCTATACAAACCTAGTCACACAAAGCAAAGCAAAGTAAAGCGAGTGGATGAGTTTGAAATTCGAAGAAAGCAATTACCTCTTTCATAATTGCCACTGTGAGTGTTTCGTGTTTGAACAGCGGGTAAAATGAACTAAGAGGAACTTTGTAAAATGAAGTTTTGCAGTTTATTGCTGTAGCATGGTGTCCTTACAGCGGTTTTGAGTTCCCTCTGGATCTGCGTAACACCACCTAGAGCTTTGGAAAGCATAATGGCACATAGGCGTAGAAGTTTCATCCATAACTTCTCTTTGGCAGTGCTGCAAGTCGTTTTCTGGCTCCACTCCAATCTTCTTCATCGGATTCGTACTCTTCGTCAGTTTGATAATACGGAAGTTCCTAAAACGCATTTGCGAAAGTGACGAAACTCTCACAAATATGACCATCAGAACCGTATCTTACGGTAAGGCCTAGCTCGGAGATGTGGGATACATCGGTTGTTTCATCAAAAAGTATTGAATAATTTCGTAGAATAAATAAATTAGGTGGCGCAACAGCTCTTGGAGAACCAGGGCCTAGTGACTTACAACTCACAACCATTCCTGTGTGCGTGTTTGTTGGCAGGAATGGAGGGGACCTACAGTTTTTTGACGAGTCCGAACGGCTAAATGAGAAGCACTTTTTCATGACAAGTATACTCTTGGAGCATTTGTCAGTTTCTCGCAAAAGGCAGTACCTCGAATAAAACAATTCTGTTTTTAGGTGGCACGGCTGGGAATCGAACCCACACCTTCAGCATGACAGTCCAATGCACTAACCATCATGCCACGAGGTACTAGTAAGTAAGTAAAAGTGGAATGGAAAATCAGGAAAATGGAAACATGCAGTGCTCTTTTGGCTGTTAAGAATAAATATTTGTTGACATCATTTTTTAAGTTCATATTTTATGCTTCGTTCGTTTTTGCCCAGGGAGGCTACCTATTACCTCCCCCCCTGGATTTACGCCGGGCCCAAGAACAAGATCATCATCACCGTGTCGTCTTGGAAGAAAAATGGGCCAGAAACTCTGCCACTCCAAAACCACAACAAACAGCTACTTTTCCAAATCAATTTTAACCTACCGTGAAACCCAAACATAAGAAGCGATAAGGAAGTAAATGGTTGGTGGAAAAATATTTCAATGGTCTTTTATTTTGGGGGAAATTACAAAAAATCAAAATTATTCAATGAAAATTACACAGGTTTACAAATATCGGTTAACGTTTCGACACGTAAAAGTAAGAGTCGTTCTAAGAGTAATTTTTCGTGCTGAACTCAAATCCATTATCCGTTTTTCGCTACCAGCTTTGTTTTTCGAGATATTACCGTTAGAAAGTACAAAAAAACCCTTTTTCGCCATTTGTGGGGTTATGTAACTATGCGGATTGATTTTTATTTTTTTTAATCGTACAGATTTCTGAAAGTACTAATCTTAGTCTTCAAAATTCAGCTTTAATCAATCAACGATAGTTACTTTACATACCATCATCCCAAAAACCTTTGTAACTTTTTTCTATTCTTTTTAAACTTGGTGAAGTCGCTCTCCTTGCTCATCATAATATATTGAAAAATGCAACTAAGGATTTCTCAAAAAGTAAAAGAGATATTGGGAAGATTAAAGCTGAATTTTGAATATTAAGATTAGTACTTTCAGAAATCTGTACAATTAAAAAAATAAAAATCAATTCGCATAGTTACATAGCCGCAAAAATGGCGAAAAAAGGTTTTTTTTTTGCACTTTCTAACGGTAATATATCGAAAACCAGAGCTGATAGCGAGAAACGGATACTGAATTTGAATTCAACACGAAAAATTACCCTTAGATCAACTCTTACTTAGTTGTGTCGAAAACCTTGTAACCCTGTGTTATTTTTAACACAACAACAGCTTAGTATACCTAGCTGCCTTCGATCTACGAACTTTATGATTATGATTTGTCACAAAAATCTTTTGTGATCTTGAAAAAACAAAAGCCAAGAAAATAATCGAAAAAACCTATTGTTGACAAATAACTGAAACATGTTGACCTTTTATCACGGTTAAGTGGCCATTAGATGGTATAATTTTTTATCTGACAAATGCGGTGCCAAAAATTGCGCGTGACGTTGAGAAATTTTTAAGTCTTGAAGTCTTCTAGGTTGATTAATTTTTAGGACTAGTTGACCTTTTTCGACCAATTTATTGTTTTAACGATGTCCCAAGAGTGCGAAACCAACTTTTTTTTTTATATAAGTAGTTTTAGCAGACAAAGTATGGTAGCTTCTTTTTCCTTCCAGTATAAAAATGGTGGGATTTTTGTTGGAATCCGGTGGGACCCGAGGCATCACTGATCAGCAAACCATCAGTGTCAAGAGCTTTCTTTACAAACATGTCTACAGCAGCTGCAGTTGGTGCATTATTTTGAGCAGAACTCACTTAGGATCGGAAGTAACTTAATTGACTAAAAAACAAGCTTCTGGAGTTAACTCAGGTTTAACCCCGAGATCTTGCAATGAAGAACTGGCTCTAGGGATAAGGTATATGACAAATTAACATTTACAAGCGTCAAAATAGGGTGGTAAGAAATTTTTGTATGAACTGCCTCTGATACCTATTTATAAAAAATTTTGAAAATGAAGCAAAAGTTAGTAAACTATTGATAGGTAGTGCGAGCATATTAAATATTGCACCCCATAGATTTTAACATTCCGAACTCAAATATCACTCTAACTCAAAATTTAAATTGTTATTTAGGTGTGCCATTATTGATATCAAAGTGCGGTGTTTTCAAAATATGTATAATTTAATTTTCAATAAACTTAAAGATAAATTGCGATCAGCTACAAAAAAAAAACTTCAACAAATATGTAATAAATGTACATAATCTACATATTTCCATGATAAATTTGCAAAACATTTTTCATTTCCACATTTGATTTTGCACTCCCCTATCCATCCCAATATTCCATCACAATCATGTCGTTCATAAATAACCTCATACACGAACTTTAGTTACTTTTCGAAAGTAACTTTCTTCAACATTTTAGTACATAGTAACGTACATGTATATAGGAATATCTGTCCTTACTACACCTACACATACATATAACACACCCGTGTGCAATTTAGCAAGGATTTACTATACATATATCTGCACATATCGATATGCAATCGAAAATACATATAAGATTGCAGAGCATTTTGCTGCTGTAAAAAAAACTTTACTGCATGTTGGCATATTATGGGGGTGGATTTTAACCCCCAGTTGTAAGCATTATACACATTCCTTAACGGTGAAAAATATAACCCCTTCTTTTATGTATAGGTATAGTACCTATACCTACCGACAGAGATTGTTACCCATTCCATACACGCAAAAGGCAGCCATAAATTTATGTTGAAGATCTGTGATTTATATGCAAGAGAAAAGTTTTATTTCTTTAGCTTTAATTTATGGAATTTTAGTTTTGCACCTCCGCTGCTTCACTCTGGTTACAAAAGTATATAAATATCTCTATTCTATATTATCGGATGTAGTTAGTAGGTAGTTACTTTCAAAATCCCTTTCTTAGTCCTGGCACTATTACTCTTTCGATTTGTGTTTTTTTTTGATTTGAAAATCAAAATTTTACTTACTTCAAGGTTGGTTGGTTGTATCTCAACTCGTGAAAATGGTTCAATAAATTATTATTAAGGGAAAAGATTATAGCAAAAGCCAATTTCACAATGTTCTTATATATTATGTTATCAAAGTTGTTGTGTTAGTGAAAAGTTTTTGATAAATTAAAATTTAAAGTCAATATTTTCGAAAAAAAAAGTTTTGAATATTTTTTTCAAGTTGATTTTCTTCAAAATTTTGCGAAATTAAACACCATTTTTCTCTTTAATATTCAATGCTCTTTTAAATTTTTAGTCAAAAACTGAAAATAAGATGTAAAAATCTTTCCAAGTTTTTGAGAAAAAAAAACAAAAGGTATTTTTCCCATGTTTTTGTGTGCTTTGTTTATGACATGGAAAACAGTACGATTCATAATGAATCCCTATTTTCTCAAAAACTAGAAAAGACTATAATGTTAAACTCTTTTTGGAGGTCAGGTAACTTCATTCTTCATATGAATCAAGAAAAAATCTAACAAAAAGCATAGTAGAAAAAAAGCAAAACAATGCTTAAAATTTAAATTATCACAACGTAAACAAGACTATTTTAATAACAAGTTATTAGCCAAATAATATTTCAATATAACAGGTTTTAAGAACATTTCCGGTGTTTTTGATGATTTCATATGAATTTGGGAATGTAAAACAAAGAACATAGAAAACACGGAACGACAATTTCAAATTTGTCACAACAAATCAACGAATAATTTTTGGCTAACTAAGCCACAAAACACTGGACATTAGCAGTTTTGACCACTTTTTGGTGTAGTGCTTGCCTAACTGGAACATGCGCAAAAACATAGAAAATATTGAACGATCAAATTTTATTTGCCTCAAATAATAAGCCACTTTCGTTAAGGGAAAATCATTAAAAAGTAAACTATTAAGTTTTAGAAATGTTTACCACTTTTCTAATAAACATAGCAAACATAGAACGACTTACAAACGGCAAATTACTGAGCCATAAACCAATCGGTGTAAGCGGTTTTTATGCATTTTTGAGGTGGTGCTGTTCTAGCTTGATATCAAAAGCTAGCAAAGAACCCAAAAAAACATAGAAAACACTCCACGACAAATTCGATACTGTCACAGCTAATTAAAGACTAATTAACAGCTAATTTTTAAGCCATAAAACATTCGGTATAGCAGTATCAAGCTAATGAAGAACTAAAAAAACATAGAAAATATTGCACGATTGAATTCAATTTTTCAACATTAATTAACGACTAATAAGTGTTGAATTATTAAGCCATAATTATTTAGTATTAGAAAATTTTACCGATTTTTGACAGGGGCTTTTCAAACTTGATATAAGCAAAGCACCCAAAAAAACATAGAAAACATTGAATGACAAATTCAAAATTGTCATAGTTAATTAACAACAAATTATCCACCTGGAGAACCAAGGCCTAGTGACTTACAACTCTCAACCATTCCAGTGTGCGTGTTGTTGGCAGGAATGGTGGGGACCTACAGTTTTTTGCCGAGTCCGAACGGCTAAATGAGAAGCACTTTTTCATGACAAGTATACTCTTGAAGGATTCGTCAGTTCCTTGCAAGAGGTAGTACCTCGAATAAAACATTTCTGTTTTTAGGTGGAACTGCTGGGAATCGAACCCACACCTTCGGCATGACGATCCTATACGCAGTAACCATCGTGCTACGAGGTACTACAAAAAGGTCCAAAATCCAAAAAATCGGATGTCTTTGAATAAGTGGAGCACTTCCGTCGACTCCTTCCGCTGGATTAGGCATCAATCTACTGTCACCTCTCGATATTTTCGGCAAACAAACGGCTGCGAGCATAGCCATTCGCTTCAAAATCTCTTCGAGCAATAATGATACTGGGTCACTCCTCTTTTCTGAATTCATTCGGATCACTTCCAAGTACGACTGACTACACAAACTCACTATTGAATTTCGATACAAATTTTGAAGTAACCATTCCTTCCAGATCCACCTGGAAGGATGTGGAATTCTTAAGATCAATCAATTCACTTCTACACCGACGGATCGAAGACCAAAGATGGGATTGGTGGAGGTGTGTTATCTGATAGACTAAATTTAAGTCTCTCTTTCCGTCTTCCTAATCATTACTGTAGCGTATTCTAGGCGGAACTTCTAGTGAAAAAAGAGTTAAAAACATGGCCTAAAGAAAACGTGGTATCAACCTCGGATATCCACAACTTCTCTGATAGTCAAGCCGCTATTAAATTCCTGGACTCTGTCTCTATAAATTCTAGAACAGCCCTTAACTGTCGAGCATCTCTGTTGGAGATGGCGTAACAGTTCAATATTCAGCTTTTTTCCTTGTGAACTCGCTAGAAGTGTGGAACATTATTACCCATTTTACCTGAAAAGCTAAATATGTTTTGTTATACCTATCGCTATGTGTAAGCTTTTACTGAAGGAATATGCTTTGGAGAGAACAAAAATTAAGTGGGACAACATCACTACTTATTTGGCGACAAAACAAGTATGGCCAAACCTTGACTTAAAGCCCCCCAAGTGTTTAGTATCTCTTAGTAGATTGCACATCACCTTTATTGTAGGTGTCATAACAGGGCACTGTTTAATAGGTGACACGCAACGTGGCTTGGCGTACTTTCAAACCATTTTTGCGTGGAAAAAGCGATTCCTTACCTTCTCTGTACATGCCCTGCTCTTTCCCACAGACCTAGGCTCCACTTAGGAGACTACTTCTTTCCTATAGAGATATGGCAAACACAGAAATTTATAGTCTCGCACGCTTCGTTAGGAGCTCTAAGTGGTTAAACGAGTAAAAAAGGATCTTTCAAGATTCATGTGGTATCACAACGGAACAACTTTGGTCTAAAGCTAGAACTGTAATGCTCGGAGGGACACTTAAGTGGTCGGAAGAAAACAATTGAATACACGGAAAGCATATGACGTGACTATAATTGTGGAGTGGAGCGTTTCGTCAAGTTTCGTTCAATTTTAAGTAAAACTGACATTTGGATGTCAAAAAAAGATAGATTATAAGTACATTATGGGTGTGTTCCCCTTCTGAAGCTACGGAAAACTACTTTTCGTTGGTTTTTGACATAAGATTCAGTGGCTTTCCGACTATTATAGTTCTACCTTAAGTGCCTCAGTATTAATAACTGACAGCCATTTCTACCTAACCTTACCTAAATTGACACTCATCAAAAAAATCGGTTTTTCTCAAATTGATCCGAAGCAGAGTGTATGGTATCGTAAAGTAGAATAAAAAACTAGTAGATCATTAGGGGCTCTCAAGTTAAAAGTTGGTTGCCAAAATTTTGCAGAGCTTCAGAATTGTTTAATAAACACTTCTGTAAGCAGACAGTGAGTTGATATCTATTGGATTTATTGAAAAGATTTACACAACCTTAGAATCAGACCTTGATGCTTCATAATATTGCAAAAATACCCTTCCATCTGTTTTTTCTTCCTTGAGTTCATATTTCCAACCAAAACCAGAATTTTCTTTCAAGAAATCACGTTTTGCCATATCACCCCCATATTCCATGCCCTTATAGCCTTAATCTTAACGATACATCTTGAGTTCCGAATGCTTGGTTGTGTCACAATATTATGATAGTAACCAATTGTGTGGCTAATTCTAATGCAATATAACGTAATGCACGTGCCATCGGATATGATAACAAATCCAACCGACCGACAACAGCCTACATCAAAACCCCGATTCCTGAAGGACTTGTCAATATATAGACACCGCATTTGAAAACAAAACGAGAGAATATCATCACACTGAACGTATGCCTTCATAATTCACATTAAACCCAACACGCCCCATAATAATCATTTCAAGACAAAAAAGAAGAAGAATAATAAAAAAAAAGTGTGAACAAGGACTATATCCTTTATTGTCTTTCTCAAAATCACAACTATTTTGTTATGTAACAACCCAACATTAGATTTTGGTGAAAATTAACTTTTGCTGATCCTTGCAAGGATAAAAATAACGATATTCACGCAAGCCGGCAACACCCCCACACGAGCACTGATGGGTTCAAGGATACCAACAAACAAAAAAAATAAAAGAAAATAACAAATAGAATAGAGCTACTCCTAATCCCGCAGGATTAAACCAGAAATTGCAATTCATAAATACTAAGGAAAAAATAAAATAAAATTAAACAATGTCAGTGTGGAAGGGAAGTGGATATCTTCAAAGGACCTACACCAAAACCATCGCTAGGTGTATAGCAAAGGATGAGTCGAGATTACAACAATTTCTGTTGCATGACTCCCTGGATGTCCGGATCCGCGTGTTGGTCGTTGCTCGTTGATAATGCAAAAAAACAAAACAGGACTACGACTGCTGCAGGACGAACGAGCAGAATATAGGTACTTTGTGCATGCATGGCGTGTGCAACAGGATTAATGGTAAAATTATGCAAAAATCCTTCCATGTTTAGGTGTGTAACAATTTATTATGAGGTGTCAGCTCCTAAATTGCAGATTAGGATAAGTTATGGAAAATTGATTGTAGCGCAGGGATTTTTGCAGTGGATTTTACAATTTCCAAAGTGCAGTCATGCTTCTATTTTTTCAGAGAGAAAAAGAGAAAGAGAGAAATTAAAATTCCAAAATCCTGAAATAAAATAAATGTATCTACACAAAACTGTTAGAATATTGTTATAGTTTTATTTTTTTTTATTACTAATTTACATCGAAACAGAGTTGAATTCAGAGCTTTCGTGTGTGTATAATTATGAACCATTTGTTATCAAAAATATTTGCATAATTAATTCGATAGCTTTAACTCTGTATAACGTAGGTAGGTTGTGTTGATGGAACCCTCGTTCGTTTAAAGGCAAACGTGCCTCTTCAAAGCAAGTTATTTTTTGTGAAATATATTTCTTTGATAAAACATTTCGACACAATGACAATAATTGTGTCAAAAATTAAGTATTCCAGTTTTGTTTTAGTAGATAGCCACACTCGTATATCTCGTAGCTCGAAGGCAAAAAAAGATTCAAACACACAAATTTATTGATAAGCCACACAGCGAAATATGATATTATTATACAAAAAAAAAAATAAACAAAATTTTGTTAATTAATTTCAATGTTCTTTTGGCTTTTTTAGAGTTATTGTAAATTTATTAAAATTTTGTTGTTTTTTCTTTTCAATTTGTTTAATATAAATGATTGAAACTAGGGTACCCACGGTATCCATTTTATGCGCATATATGAATATTTTTACAATAACTGCTTTTAGTTTACAAAAATAATAATATATTTTTGCATTTTTTTACAGAGCAGACGACGCGTATTTTGTGTCTTCTCTATAGATAAATTTTTATTAAATTTTCCTTTCGAAACACATAAAGATCCATTTAGATAAGCAAAATAAAAACATATTTATGGAATGAATATTATGAACTTGACGAAGAGGAAATATTAGTTTTATTAGTTTTTTTGTTTTTGTTTAATTAAATCAGTTTGCAAATGACATGGCATACATGGATGGGAATGGGAAGACATTATGCATGTGATTCATAATTAAATTTAATATTTCTTTGAAATATCTTGCATAAGAACTACTGACGTGAATCAGAGAAATTCCATGGCACCTTATGTGAATAAGTTGTCTTTTTTTTAATTTTGGCCATATTTTACAAGGGAACGTTGATCTTATGTCAAGTTTATTTTTATAGCCATATTGGTATCAAATTACATGTTTTTATTTGCTCCGCTCCCACATTTATTTTTAAATACAAATTTGAACATAGAAGTTTTTTTAATATATACAAATTTTCTATACCTACAACTAAAATAAATCAGCAAAATAGAAGACTTTTGAATTTTTGATTCAGGCTATTAGCCTTTACTCCATACAAATTTATTGGTGCTTTGTTCAGGCAATCTCACTTAGACCCGTTTGCTGATACGAAACTTAAGTATTTATGTTCTAATTAAAAGCTTATGTTCTACTTTTTCCTCTGCGTAAACTGTCACATATGCACTTATGTTGTACTTAAATATTTAAGTTTCGTATCAGCAAATGGGCAAAAGACTCATCACTGGCTAGTGAGGACCTTCGTTCCTTCGTCATATGTAATTCTTATTAAGTTAAGAAAAATTAGATAGGAGTTAAAAGGAAATACCGGATACCGCTGTATTGTTATGGAATGAAAATAAGTTGAAACGGGTAAGGCATTCCACATTCGTTTAGTGTGGCTAAAGAAGGAATATCTGTACTAACTTAACAACTGAAAAGCATTTTCCATACACTTAAAGTTGCAGTATTATGACTGAATTATTTTAGGGGAGGATATTACTGTTTATTAACTACTATTTGAAGTAGTTTTTGAACACTATTTTAATTAGAGTTAAAGAGCGTTGAGTGTTGTTGGAAACAGATAGTCACTGATTGGCCTCAACATAGCGATGTCAGTTATGAAGTCCAGTTACATGGTCACCATCAAATACTTGTCCGTACTTGACTTGCTTAACTAATAAGCGCGAGTGTTGAACAAAAGAAGCAATACTAAAATGTTCTGTCAGAAATGACTGACTTAAATATTGATAGGCTCTTTCCAGATGGATGGTGTGAGGCGAATGAATTCAACATCCAGAGTCACCAACAGTTGAAAGACTGATGACATACATGAGCTACTCTAGCATACTTAGAGATGAAGTCAGTAAGGATTTTCAGTACCTAACTGGGTGCTGAAAAAGAGATGGTGGCGGATGAGGAGCTCATATCCCCAGTGGGATACTGGCATCGAATTATCCGGCCTACTGTCCTTAGGCCTAACAAGGACCTGGTCTTCCAGGTTTTAGGGGTTGTTTGTCGGGTTTCGGTTATGAGACAGCCACGAGGAGCCTCGGAGAGTGATAACCCTCAAATGGTAACTAAACTAGAGCCAGCACTTCAACAGACCGCGAATTGAGAGTATGTACTTGGAACGTGAGAACCCCTTACACCCAATGTGCAACTCAAAAACTGAGTCTATTTCACACGGTATAAGGCAGACAATATATTAAAATTTGCTGGCATAATAGCTCGTGGAGAACCAGGGCTTAATTTGTTTTTGTAGAGTCCAAACGGCTAGATCATCAGAAGCACTTATTCATGACAAGTATAGATACTCTTTTAGGATTTGTCAGTTCCTTGCAAGAGGCATTATCTTGGAAAAAACACTTTTGTTTTTTTTTTAGATGGCAGCAGCTGGGAATTGAACGCAGACCTTCGGCTCGACAGTCTAACGTACAGGCAGACAATACCGCAATCCAAGAGATTCGATGAATATGATCAGGTATGATGAAAAGAAAAGATTGCGACATTTTTTAGAACTGTGATTAAAAGAAGCTGATTTGTCAAGAGAAATCGGTTAAGAAGCTAAACTATCACCTTTAAATCGATATAAGTAATCGTCTGGCTGTAACCCCCATCAGAGCCATTTTCCTAAATATATCTAAGCCTAAAATTATTTGAAAACACCCCTCACAATGGAGTTGAAAGCTCTTAAAGGGTGAGTTCTACGAAATTCGATGTTATTTTGTTCAGCATACATGGACTCGCCAGATCCTACAGTTAGCATCTAAGCGAGAAGCTATATGCTATGCAATTACCTGCCAGAAATGCCAACAGCCAGTGGTCCCAGTATTAAGATATCATCAAAGATGCATCCGAAATCACAAAAGGATCCCAACCACAGCAAAAATAGGTGAAAGAGGATGCACATCCGAATATGCTGCAGCCTAAAATAAGTGCAGAGTAAGAAAAAGACCGGAGAAGAAGATCCTGCGTTGAAAGAGGAGGGCTCAAGGAGATCGGAGATCGAATTATCAACCAAGTTTGTGTGGAAGAAAGTAAGCTGCAAGCCCAATGATTGGTATATCAACTCCATATGTCCCCATCTACAATATTTATCGAGAAAAACTTTTAAGTTATCTTATTAGATTGGGTAGGCGTAACGGTGCAAGCACTCAAATCAAATAAAACCAAGTTGCAGGTACCTACATTGATGTATCAAAATTGGCTAGAGGCACTGGTGCAGAAATGCTTTGGACCTAAGAACCAAACTTTTGATACTAATGGCATATTCGCCCTTTGTTTTCTCCAAGCAAAAGAACACGATTCCAAAACAGTATTCCGAGATTGATGTTTTTTCCAACCAAAATGATTTAAAAAAATCCATTGACACATACAGAAATAACAACCTGGGACTTTACCAAGAAGAGAGAGTATTTCCAATGTTGCCTTTTACCAACTAATTGTAAAACCATTGCCTGCCCAGTTCATCTTAAATCCACATGTTTATTTCACTTAATAATGCTTTGTGGTAAAACCAAATTAAGAGTGATTTTAAGAGTAAAATACAAACTTAGAAGTAAGTTTTGACGTCAATAATATGGAAATTGAGTTTTCTAATAAGATAAAAGCGGGATTTAGGGTTTAAGTTACAGTTCTCTTTGATTTGTATTCCTTGCTTAGACGGCTCATATACTTGCAAAAGAAATAATAAATGGCTTCAAATATCTATCTTATGTGGTAGGATTTGAGGAGTTTAAGAGCTTTTAATTGGGTCCAGAACCCTGAATTCTATCGATTGCCAAGAAGATTTAGTCAAGAATAACGACATGCATCAACGAGAATATTTTATTAAATATTCGCTCTATATCTAAACCTGCTGAAAAACTAATAACTACCATAAAAACATTCTGTTTTCACTATTTCGTTTTCTTAAGGTTGGTTTCACACTATTTGATTTCATTCGATACGGTTCGGTGTTCGGTCTGTATTCGGTTCGCTTTCGGTTTCAGTTTTGAATTTTCACACACATACGGTTTCTATAAGGTTTTAATTCAAATACCAATTTTTAATTCCAAAAATATCAGCACTAGTTGTCAATTCAAAATAATTAACAAATGAAAAAACCTTATAGAACCGAATATGTGTGAACGCTACTATTACTCTGTGTGTCCCAGAGCCGAATAAAATAGCTTCGTGTCGAGGGACCGTTCGGTGCTTATCGGTTTGTATTAGGTTTTAATTCTTGCCGTTTTCATCGGTTCACTTTTATCATAGGTCCGACCGAAAATAAACCGAATGTAGACCGAACCGAATGAAATCGAATATGTGTGAAACAAGCCTGACACGTATGTGCATAAGTATTCACGATTATTAAAACTTAAAGTTTCAAGTTTTTGGGGTTTCCAGCAAAAAAGGTTTTGTGTTTCAACGTAATATGTATGACAAACCCAATTTGATGCACATTACCCAACAAATAATCGCCTACGACCATTTATTGTTATCAAAGTCTTCAACACCTGACTTGCAACCATAAGGTCTATTCCCTTTAAATACCCGCTATTTACCTTAACCCTTCTGACGGATTGGGAAAATAATCGGTACAGAATAAATATTTTAATATTTAGTTATGATTTGAAACGCAAAAGTAGAAACAAACAAAACTTACGTACGATCCATTAATTAAATTCATAATTTTTAATTTTGCTACCACCCAAATACCGCAACCGCAGTAAAAAGGAAATACCTACTGTTAAATGACTAACAAAATTTAAAACAAAAAATAAAAGAAAACAATTCCCTATACCCAAACAGCTTCATTAATGAGGTTTTCTATACCCCATATCGAATTCAAATGAATGAAAAAGGCCTCATTTAGCTCACTGAATAAATATTTCCAACTAAACCATCAAAATTATCTCGTTCACAAAATCTTTATAATCCCAAAACATACAAAAAATCAAAAACTAAATTCTTCCAACTAACCACAGAAAAGATCTGTATATACTAAATAATAAAAAACAAAAACACTAAAGTATCTATAAAAATATTATGAAAAATCTCAAAAAAAAAAAAAAAAAAAACCCATCTCACCACATTCACACTACGTACACTTGAAAAGAGCCCAACATCATCGGAGCATCAGCAGTTCGTTGGGCACCCCCCATTGAGTCAATCGATCGATTAAAATCAATATCAGGTTCAGCAAAAGGAGATGAAAACGCTTAGCGGAGCCGAACAATGGCCCGGCAATTCATTCGGTGAAAGATCCAGCTACCGGGGAGCTGGGAAGCGTCATTTGTTTTGGTGCACAGGTGAGGTCTTTTTTTCAAAAGAACTCACGTGTTTTTTTGTTTGCCTTGGGTGAATATTATGCTACCGCCTTACGATCTTGCTGATGCGCGTGATGGCATTGTTGCTGAAGCTGATTTTCGGATGCTGCCGCTGATGCTGATGATGATGGCTCTTTACCATGTCCATTCCCCGGATTCGAATGGTGGAGAACACGAGGAAAGATATGACATCATGTCATCATGGAATTTGATTTACGACTCATTCGATATGAATTTATATGCGAGAGATCTTTGCTGAAGATAGCTCGGAATGTTGGATATAGGAATAATATGGTTAAGATTTTTTTCTTTTTATATTTTTTATTTGTTTGTTTACTGATATTTCATAGATATTGAAATATATTTTATATGTTTTTGATTTGTGTTTTATTGCTCTCTTCTCTATACCATCATCAGCGAGATATTCTGATTTTTGTTTGATTTCTAGAAATATTATACCTGATGCCCTAATGGTCATGATGTGATTCGAAGAAAGGGTTTAATAGTTGTTTTTTTTTTTCTGTACGGATAGTAAATCTTTTTTTCTTAATTTATTGGGTAAGATTTATTTTAGGGGACTCCACTAGCAGAATCGGTTTTAATTGCTCTTTCTACGAAATGCATTTTGATTAAGTCCCACCACAGCCAATAAACCATATACCTATGCCCTTTCTTTCAAATGTTCAAGATCAAATTTTCCACGAAGTTTTATGAAACAAAAGAAGTATTAATGTCACATCTTATATCTGTGTTATTATTGTTCCCTCTTTGATTGAATTTTAAAATAAGATAAGTATGGAACTATACCGACTCACGAAGCTACTTTAATATTATTAATAAATATATTTTGGTGAGTGCACTGCGATATAAACATTTAGCTCTAGAGCCGGATGGGTTAGCTCATCTTGCAGCTCTCCCACCAAACGATTCCCTTTTACAAATTTGAATATTTGATAGAACTCTTTAAACAGAGAGGGTAAATCACTTTCTTCTTCCTGGTAATGTCCAAGTTAGTACGTGGTCCATGGCCATGGCCCTCGTTTCTCAAGAATATTAAAAAGTGGCACTGTTCACCACTTTCACTAAACGCCATTATCACCGAGTGAAATACTTCGTCCTCGTTTCACTAAACAAAAAGAAGTCAGGAGGAGTCGATGGTATATCCAATGTTGTACTACGACATCTTCCATGAGTGTCAAGTAAGTAAGCAAAGCAACTTTGACGAATCGGAAAATGGGTAAGTGGGTAATTCGCCGTTGAAATTAGTCTTTAGTTCCTTGGTAACTTGACATTGATTTTGCATTACACCACCTCGAAAATGGGTTAAGACTTCTTAGACCGAATACCGAATGGTTTATGGCTTAATAGTTCATGGTTAATTAGTCGTTAATAAGTTTTGACATTTAAAAACTTTTAGGATTCAAAAACTTTTAGAATTTAATATTTTATTGCTTAGTATTTTGCCGTTAATTAGTCGTTAATTGTGACAAATTCGATTTGATTTTTTCGTGTGATGTTTTCTATGTTTTTTATTTTATTTTCCGAAACTCATATGAAATCAGCAAAGAGCTTCTTAGAATCTATTATATTGACATTTGAATTGAATAGTAATTTGTCCTTAATAAGCCATTGATTGTATGTGACAGTTTTAAGATTCTCGAGTAAAGTTTTCTATGTTTTCTATGTTTTTTGTTTTAGTTCATTAATTCATATGAAATAGCATTCAAAAATTAATTATATTGAGCTCTTTATTGCCTTATAACATTTTCACTCATTTGAGGTAGTATAATAGAAAAATACATAGAAAATATCGCACTCAAAAATTGAACTTGTTATATGTTATTAATGACTAATCAACGGCATATTATTAAGAAGTAAAACATTAAGTTTTGAAGTTTTTACCCCATTTTGAAAAAAAAAACATAGAAAACATAGAACACAAAATTCTAAATTGTCAAAAACTTATTAACCATTAATAAACTATGAATTATTTAGTTATAAACCATTCGGTTTAAGCAGTTGTTTTCCCTTCGCGAGGTAGTGCTATGTAAACTCGATGGCATGTTAGCAAGGGACCCAAAAATGTAGAAAACATTGCACGAAAAATTCGAAACTGCCACAACTAATCAAAGAATAGTTAGTAACATAATTATCAAGCCATAAATCATTCGGTATTATCAGTTTTCAATCCTCTTTTAGGTTGTGCATCGCTTACTTAATATTAAGCTAGTAAATTACCCAACAAAACATAGAAAACATTAGACGATTTAATTCAATTTTTCAGAACTTATTAAAGACTTACTAATGGCAAATTATTATTAGGCCATAAGACATTAAGTATATTAAATTCTTACTGCTTTTCCAGCTGTGTAAGGTTAGCATAATACCAAAAAAAAAAAAAACAGAAAACATTGCACGAGCAATTCGAAATTGTCACAATCAATTAATGACTAATTAACGGCAAACTATCCACCTATCTATTTTTTGATTCTTCAAAATTCCTTTGTTAACTTCACACTCGTACGGCAAATTTAAACTAACGGTGAATTAAAATATTAAATTTAAGAAGTTTGTACCACCTTAAAAAAACATAGAAAACATAGAACGACAAAATTCGAAATTGTTACAACTAATTAACGACAAATTATGCACTTATCAATTTTTTGCTCTATGAGAGTTGTTTTGCTTACTTGATATCAAGTTAGAAAAGCACCAAAAAAACATAGAAAACATTGCACGATCAAATTTATTTTGTGATTTCACAAAATCTTTTTGAACAAAGTCGGTCAATTTTCTTGCAAACGCATTTGATGTTTACGAACACGTTCTCTATGGTTTCTAAGTACTTATGTTTATTTTTCGTCAACTCCATGAATCACACAGCAAATGATGTTGATGACATAGAACTTTAGGAAATCGCATTATCGAACACAATGCTAATGTAGTAAAACTTGTATTTGCGTCTTCAAAAAAAAAAAGACTTGCAGTTAGCATTTGAGAACATTCTGCAAATACATTTTTGACGTAGGTGACGCTTTCGAAAACGGTCCTTCTTTAACTGGCAAGGCGTTTGGCCAAATCCTCTTGTCTCAACTAAAGAAGAGGCTGAAACTTTTATACTCGAACGTCATGTAAGGGAATACGAAGCGAAAGCTACCAATGTGCCATTATGCTTTTCGAAATCCGAAGTGATTTTGCGAAAATCCAGAGTGAATTAAAAAACACTGTAAAGACACCATACTACAGCCACAAATAGCATAACTTAATTTCGCGAAGTTCCAAAGTACCCAATGTTCAAGGCACTCAAGGTCAAAAGTTTATGGGACAACAGTTCTTTGGATGCTGTTGCTCTTACCAAATAAATGGAGGTCAAACTCCGGAATGAACAATGGAAAATAGTTCCAATTCTGGAATCTAGAATTTAAATATTTCGGGGTGCTATTCCGGGTATAAACATGCTAAAAGCTAAACCATCAGTTGAGCGAAAAAATTTACAGATTTCACTCCTTGAGTAACGATGGGGACATTGAAAATGACTTGCTAATGCTAGATAAATCCTTAATCTTTATAATTTATACAATCTTTTTTCTCTTTTAAATTTTATCTTTACCAATTTATACATACATATCAATTTAGTTCATCTTTTTTATGAAGACCAATCCAAACATTATATTGAACTAAGAAAACTAAAAATTTGTTAAACAAACTTTATTCGCACTTCCATCTTTACTTGCGCTTAGTTACACCAAATTGTTTTTTTTTTTCTTCAGCTTTAAAAATAATTAAGAAAGGATAATTTTTAAGCCGTTAATCCAACAAAAATCGGAGCTCTTAATTGCTTAATACATACATTTAATTTTCCCTCCGTTTTATCTTCAACCAAATTTTGATTCTTCCCTAAGCGCAAAATGATGTTAGCATTATGTATAACTACTTTTTTTTCCTATTTCGTCCTGTATTCGTTTTTCGTTTTCCAAAATCACGTTTTTTGTAACACTAAATAAAATTATATTTTCCAAAAAACAAATATTTAATGTTGGTAGTTGTTACCTCTCCCCAAAATTTGTCTTCTCTTATTCCCACTGTAGTTTTTTTTATTTTGTTTCATTTTCAAATATACAAAAGAGGTGTTTTCTTTTTGTTATTTTATTGACCCACATAAATTATTTTCCCGCTTGTCTTCTAATCTTATATTTTTCATTTACTTCGTGCGGTACCTTACTTTTACTTTTTTCTTTTTGATTTAGCTTTGTGGTAGCACCAAACAAAAATTAAAAATTTCTAGACCTATTGCTTGTTTATTTCGGTCTGTATTTGAATAGATTTTTTCCTAACTCGTGTAACTGTTTAATTGTGGTAGGCAACGCTCACAGTACACATATTAAAGGTAATATATTGCGCATGTTGTCAAAAATCGGTTGTCAGATACTGAACCAAAAAAACAAATTAATTCTCAGAGACCTTGTCAAATTGACAATGGGTACATTCAATGCATCAATTTCAGTACTAAATCTTCAGATTCCTGAATTTTGGCCAATCAGAGGCTTGGAAAATTGAGAAAACTGAAAATCTAAATATAAAATTTGGAAAGTGTTGAACATGCCACAGTACACAAACAATAAACTGACAGGGGTCTCTGAGATTTTGACACATGCGTGAACTTGAACGAAAATGAAAACTCGGAAGATATTACCTTTAATATGTGTACTGTGGGCAACGCTAACTTATATTTGATTTTCCCTCAAATATATGCCTACAAACGAATTTTCAACGCTGCTGTTTGGTACGTGTCAGAAAAATTCTATTTTTCTTATGCCCTTTGTAGTTTTTTTTTTTTTTAATTTTGGGGTTTATTACGAGTCTTTTCGAAAAAATTCGGCAAGACAAAAGTCAACCTACCTGAAAACTAAACATCCCACATGCATTCTATCCTACTTACCTTTCACGCACATCGCATTCTATACTATTAATAAAAAAAATATTTACCGGCAAGCAGCACAAACAAACCTCCCAACTCCAAGGCATCTTTGCAACTGAAGACAGACTGAACACTGAACACTGAAATGAACAGTCTCTTATAATAAACTACTAGACAGATATCAGGGATGAAATCGTGTTTCAGCAATGTATCAAAATATAAAAGGAAAGTGTATCGAATTGTACTTTTTGATTTGATTTGATAATATTTTGTCCACATTTGCTGTTGTATGAACGTATGTAATATTTCTATATCCAATTAATTAAAAAACAACTTAGCTGTTTATGTTAATTAACATATAAGGTACATACATACTTACATATGCGAAACTTTTATAACAAAACAGTAGGAATTTGTTGCAATACCCTTCGATTTTGCGAGATTTAAATTTTATAAATTTAATGTTTTCGATTTTTAATTGCGAGATTGTTGAAACCGGTATTTTGTAGATGCCATTTTCTCGAGCAAACTGTATTAATCATTTTTATTTCTTCTGTTATATCGATGTCAGCCTCGGTTCACAGTATACATTTTGTGAGGTCAGATGATTTTCTTTTTAATTTACTTTATCTTTTTCGTTGAATGCAAAAGTGGAGTACTTTAGCAAAGTGGAGTGTATCGAAAAAAGTACAATCTTATCGACTTTTGCAACCCTGGCAGAGATAGAAAGAAATCTTCAATGAACTATGGGACTATATTTTTGTGCTCTGGTTATTTGGGCTGTTTGTCCGCACAAAAACTTGCAAATCGACGACGATGAATTTTAGGAATATTGATTAAAGATTTAGTACCACTTTTTAATTAATTGTATTTTCGATTTGTGAAGCTTATATAGAACGTACAGCAACGTTTGATATATCAAAATAATTATCAATTATTCAAGCTGCTAATAAAACAAAAACTAATTGTCTAGGTGCACAGATTAAAGAGTTAGTAGGTGATATGTAAATGAACAGAAATATGTTATTATCTCGGCTTAGGTACGATTAAAAAATCAAATTTTACATGTTATATGTGAATCTATATAATCTATCTCTGGTATGAATTTGAGATTTTTAAATGCAACCATTTAAAAGATAAAAAATAATAACTGCGAAAAATCGATCAACAAAAATTATATAAAATATATAAAATATAAAAAAATACTAGGTATCAAAATTTCCTGAAACGAAACAATTTGTTATTTATTATCTTTCTTAAACTATACAATTTAGTACAATCAGCCTTAACTCTGATGTGTAGCATTTGTGAGCCATCTTTTTTAGAACTTTGAACTTACAACCAATAATATCTCACTTTGTAGATTTTTTGGAATTGCAAAATATATGTACAAAATTGTTATATTAAACTTAACCATCGATAAACAAAAAAAAATATTACTCTGGCACTTCTCATTTGTTTTCTTTTTTTGTTCGACCATTTCACATAAAACCATATTTTAAAAAACGTCATATTGCACCTCTACATTATTTTCCTATCATAAACATTTTCAAAAAATTTCCAACGCTTAGATTTAGTTTTAGAAGCACAATGCACTGCTGAGTGCTGACTGCACTAGCTCTTGCATTTTATAATTATAGTAATATGTATAGTTAAAACTTATATTGTTCACTTTAGAAACACCAACCAAAAATTCAACCGTACCCTCCCTATCCGTCTGCAATCATCTTCTATACATATTTGTTCATTCCAAAATGAATGGTAACACCACCAAAAATTCGATCTTATCCCCCATATACGCCAGCGTTCATCTCATATTACCATTGTTCAATGTATTCATTTTAGTAACACCACCAAAAATTCGATCTTATCCCCCTTATACGCCAGCGTTCATCTCATATACACACTTGTTCACTTTATTCATTTTAGTAACACCATAATTTACTCAAAACGACCCTATAAACATTTTCAATGTTAAAAAGTAACAAAGAGCTATTTCTTCGAAGTGGATAGCTCACTCACTGCGCAGAAAAATTCTCTTTTTCTGCTTTTGACACATCTATCTAATACACATCTTCTATAATTAATAAATTAATATTCGCAGCACACAAAATAAGAACCACCGAATCCATAAATGTGAATCACAACTTAAAGTGAACTACAAAAACCATTCTGACCGACTAAAAAGCCATTAAAGCTTTTCGAGTTAAAAACTACTTTTTTTGAAAAACATAAACAATCAAATTTTCAGAGTGATGGGTCATTAAAATACAGAACACACTTGCATTTCTATAATTAAATAGAAATTAAATTCAAATTCACTGATTAAACAATAATGCGTTTCGAAAAGGGTTAATAATAATTATTATAAATTATTACACTCAACCATCATCAGCTTCAACATCGCACTGTTGACTCAGCTCCCATAAAATGCTTGTTTGTCTGTAGTCAAAATTGGTGTCGTGCGCGGTGCGCCACACCTCAGCTTGACTCTTACTGACGACCGACACCCAGCCTAGAAGATTTACGACTCCAAATAGACGCGTAATGAAAATAATTAAAAAACAAATTGTTTGTAATTTTCTTAAATACTAATAACACTCCGGTTCTTAACGGTTTTTCAACGTTTGCGTCTTGAGCATAGCGGGGAAATAAAACATAAAGCATTTAAGTGGTCAGAATAATGTTGTCATAAAAATTAAAAATAAAATACACTAACGCGCGTATCTGGAACTTCAAGCTAAAGTCGGTGGTATCTAATGGACAACTTTAATGCCTTGTATGTAATACAATTAACCAAAAAAAAAAAAAAAAAAAAAAAATTAAAAAAACTAATAACTGGTTTTTTGTGAGATTTTTATCTTACAACTTACACACGTGCCGCTAGTGTCGCTTTCTACTTCGTCATATATGTCAGACTCCAGGTTACCTAAGGTTACGGTTTAGATATGTTTAATTTTGTTTAACATCAACAGGGTGTTCCAGAAACATAAATCCATCTGTATCATGTGTATAGAGAAGGGATAAATGTTATATTGGATTATTTTAACTGCTCTTCATCGATGATATATATTTATAACGCAGTTCAATTGAAGAAGAAACGTTGAAAACCTAATAAATCACCGAAAACAACCTTAAGTTCGTGCTCCGTAACAAAATATCGCAATATCGTTCAGAGTATTTTTTATGCTTTTTAGGTAAAAATCTCGAATAAATTTGGAGCAAATAATATATATCTACAGAGTGTATCTGTTTATTATCTTCCTCCCTTCTTCAACTCTGGTATTTTAAATGATGGCGATGATAATGATGGTTTAACATTAACGATGCAAATTTGCTTACGATTTTAGTGCCTGTTTTTTTTTTTTTTTTGTCGTTTCAGTGTGAATTGTTGCGCGCGCACATCAAGTGTCGTCAATATAGCCCACTTTGTGCCATAAAAATAAATTTTATGAAAATCACGATTTCGGTCTGTCACATTCAGCCATTTTAGTAGAGGTACCGCTAAATAAAAACTCCAATCGAAAACAAGAGACGTTATAACGTTTAATGTGAACTAAATAAAAAATAATATTGTCTTTATCATGATGATCATGGGGTCATAATGTAGATATATATCGAGAAAGTGGCGTCGCGCAATGCGCACATGATTTCACAGAAATTATTATCTTCTTTAGTGCACCAAAAATGTATCTTTTGGATATGAGGTTTTGTATATTTGTATAGGTAGGGTATGGATATATCAGCAGATGTGATTGTGCAAAAATATATTTGATGGAAATTGGACGTGTGATGGAGTTATTATGGTACATTATCGACAATTCCATCACCTTCATTGCATTTTATTCGCATGATCAACATTTTGCCAAAGCAATTTGGTAGGAGTTTTTTTTTTTTTTTTGATTTTATGCTTACTACACACTTTTTACGGCTTAAATTAACATATTTATTTGGCAATTTGCAATATTTTTAAATTGCGAAATCAATTGCTATATTAAAGGAAAATGTAAAATTGCAAAACACTCAATAAACCCATTCGAAGAAGTCATTCAATTGACTTGAATTAAATTTTCAATAATAATTGTTGTCATTGCTTAGATAAAAAAATTGCAACGTCTTAGGTTAGCTAAGAAAAAGATGTGTCTTTATAATGTATAATCAAACATATCATGGAATTAAGGTGCATCAAAAAGTTAGTAAAGCGTCATATGTATAACCCGAAAACAAAGTTGATCTTGCTCTATTTCTTCTCATTTCACCTAAAGGACTATAAGGGCTAGTTTTTCAGTGCTGAGTTAAGTCTGATCTTAATAACTAATAAGCTTTAGCATATCCTAAAAATAAATTGACCTCAAGTTAGCTCCGAAACAATTTTTCAGAAGAGGATTAACTTTACCTGTCAGTTGTCAAAAATCTACAATCAAATCGAGGTTTGACACTATGGACATCATCCTTTCACGCCTTTCTCTATCGAGATGGCACTACAACAATATAATCGCCCTCAGTTAAGTCCCTGAGTTGAATCACCAAAAGTCGAAAATAGGCGAGTAAGCTCAGAGTTTAATTAGGATTTAAATTGACTGCAAAAATACGTTTCTGGAACTAGCTCAAGTTCAACCAAAAACTAGGATGATCTCGCACTGAAGAAATGGTCCTTAGGAGGTCATCTTGTAAAAATTATAAGATAAACTGCACTCGGAGAAAAAAGCAGATACAAATACAACTAACCAAATCGTTACTGCAGTAGTTGATAGCGGGGAAACTTTAAGCCATTACCGTGCGTTAGAGCTAAATTCATATAATATATTTACAGTTTCATTTATTAGATCTCCTTAGAAAGATATTTAGTTCAACAACACTATCTAAATATGAAGATCAAACTGGTTCTAACATGTTTTATTCAATTAAATTTAATATAATTTTAGTCAAGGTTTGGACAACAAATAAAAATGATTTGTTACTTACAACTACTTGTTTTTTGGACAGAGCTTAAATATCGCTGATAATTTATTTTATCTGTTATTACAGTCTTCAATCTAATTTTATGAGCATACAAAATGGGTACCTACAGCCAAAATCGAAAACACTCAAATTGTCAAGGCCCCTTTGCTGAAAAAAACTTCAAATTTTAAATTCAACATAAGAGCTCTTATGTTACAGTTTACGATGAGGAAAGACTAACCCATAGAAATAAAAAAATGTCGCTTCAGTAAACGGCTCTTAGTCTTTAAGTTGAATTATTCTTTGGTTTTGCTATGTACCAAACATTTTTAAAATACATAATATAAAATTAAGAAAATAACCAACATTAAGGGCGGTAATCACCAAGCACTCATAAACGGCTCTTAATTTTATGAGGCTCCTAACTCAAATAATATTTGTGCTATTCACCAACCACTCATAGCTCTTTTTCGAAGTTCGTAAATGAGAACAACTCTCTCTTCCCCAGGTACCCCCAAACTGTAAAATTAAACTGTTTTCGAAATTGACCTTTCAAGCAAATGCATTGACCGCACTTTGTCGGTACTTCTTGTATCCTTACAAAAATGAGTGTTGCATGCACATAAATAAATTCTTTGTCACTACTGTGATTTTGATTCCTTTCACTTATTTTCTTAGTTTAGTCTCGGGGTGAAGATCATTGAACGTTTTAGTTTGTTTAGATTTTTGAAAAACGGGATTTTAAAAAGGAAGATTCCGATGCGCTCCCATTCTGAAAGTATATGAATTCATTACTTATTTATTTTATTTTAAAGATACTTTGTGATACTTACTTAGTTTTGAACTGGGAGCCTTCCACGCATGAAGATACCACTCATCCACTGGACCAATTTGCTAAGCAAAAAACTGGTGCCAAACATCAATAAGATGAATCTCATTGGATGGCCTGCGTCTTTTAACACTGGTGTCACGTTGAAATGAACTGGCAGAGGAGGTAATTTCAGAAATGTCTGTAACTTTATATAAGATAAAAAGGATGCCATTTGATTACTTGAAAAAAATATGAATATATACAAAAAAAAAATTAAAATCGTTGGAGCCGTTTTCTTAAAAAATATATTTTTATATATAAAATTTTTGTAACATTTTTCAAAAAAAAATTTGGTACGCCAATTCTGAGTATACATTAATATACATTTGAAACTGAAATTTCAAAACAATTCATCCACCCGTTTTGGAAATATTGAATTTTCAAAAAAAAATGTTGAATCTTTTTTTAAAAATTCAAAATTAATTTTTTCAAAAATTATGGTATGCAGTATTATTTATATGCCAACAAAGCTTTTGTGCAAAAAATTTTATTGAAATCGGATGAGCGGTTAATGAGAAAAGCAAAAATAAAAAAAACCGTTATATGGCAGGTACCGTTAATAAATGTTTTTGGTGATTTTTTTTTCTTACCAAAAGGTACATCATATCTACAATAATACACTGATTTTTTTTATCAAAATCGTTGGAGCCGTTTTTGAGATAAATAAGCTTTTCCTTGAGGGTTGTATCGCAAGTACCGTTATTTTTTGAGCTAAAAAAAAGTTTCAATTTCCCCTCTAGAGAGTTACGAAAAAACATTAAGTTAAAATTTGAAGAAAATCACTTCAGTGGTTTAGGCTGTAGGTTGAAGTACGGACAGACAGACAGACAGACAGAATTGTGCCACCCACTTTTCTCGTGTTCTCTATCATCGTAATGTCTTTGATTGTTTTCTCGAATTTTTTTTTTGCACGAATCCAAAACTTGTCCTATAATACCTATATCGCAAGTAAAAATTGGGTGGCGAAACAGCTCGTGGAGAACCAAAGCCTAGTGACTTACAACTCTCAACTATTCCTGTGTGCGTGCTGTTGGCAGGAATGGAGGAGACCTACAATTTTTTGCCGAGTCCGAACGGCTTAATGAGAAGCACTTTTTCATGACAAGTATACTCTTGGAGGATTTGTCAGTTCCTCGCAAGAGGCAATACCTCGGATAAAACATTTCTGTATTTAGGTGGCACGGCTGGGAATCGAGCCCACACCTTCGGCATGACAGTCCGGATATAGGATAGTTCACCTTGTTAACACGGCCCATGTTTGTAATTTACCTGACGTTTTTCTCTAAGTTTATTGTTTAAATTACCCTTCTACCTGAGAGTTCCTTAGTTTGTAGTTTTATTTGTATTTCAAGAAAATTATCACCCCAAACTTTAAAGCCCTGAAGCATGATAGTCGGTTTTTCAGAAACAAATCTAGCTAGAAGTTTGCCATAGAGCTTCAAATTTGAAGTTTATTTTGCATTTCAAGAAAAATTAAGGCTTAAATTTTAAAGTCCTTATTTGAAACAAAAAACATCGAAAAAATAAATTTTTACTGTTAACAGTGAAGTTAACGGTGCACTTTTTTTAAATTTAAGACTTCAAAATTTGGATCTTAATTTTTCTTGAATATTAAAAACTGTATATTTCTAGTCAGCTCCATAGCTGAGAGAAAGACTATCAAGCTAACTTTACGGTGAAGTTAGCATACACTGGGTTAAACCAAAGAAAATTTTTTGTTTCGTTCTTTTTATTATTATTTCAAAAAGAGCTTTCGGAATCGGATTTTATTTTAAGGTCCAGGTAATACTTTTTGGTAGCTTTATATTCTTTGGTTACCCACACCATATATTTATGTATATAAAGAACTGCAAAATCAGGAAGAGAATTGCAAAAAAATTACAAAATCAACTGCAAATTCTTTCGTGGTCTAAAGGCCTATTGATAAGTGAAACATGTTTTCATCAACAAGACTGATTTTTGAAATCTTTTACTGAACGCAGGAAGAGTCAGTTGGTAGCCGTGCTTCAGATTGAGTTGAAACACAGAAAACATTCTAAATGTTCATATCAAGCGTTATCATTTCTGTTCAGTTCTGCGCATCTGTCGAAAAACTGTGAAAATGTCGGATCCAAAATGTTATTTCACTTGTCAAATGGTAATAACATATCAATTGTCAATTGGCTAGAACTGTTCTGTGTTCAGCCGAGACACTTTCAATTTTGACAAAGTGAGCAGTGCCTTACTTTCGATTTGTGTACTGCTGTGTTATTTAAATATCCCAAAGGCAGCAAAAAGGCGTTCATACTGATCGAAGAAATATTTGTGTCTGCTGTTATGCAGCAGTCTGTTGAGAAATTTGGGAATGTCAGCTTCCTTAAAAAATGGAGAACTGAAGTGTGACAAAAATTCCGATCGAGAGGTTTGACAGAAACAGCTCGCAGTTTTGAGCTTCAATTTTGTCAAGATCCGACATTAAGCTTGCGGTCGCTCAGGAAATAGCGGGAACGTTATAGAAAGGCGGTTGGATGACTCATTCAGCATTGAAAATGTCATTGAATGAATCTGAATCTTCACATAAATGACGAACTCATATAAAAAATTTCAATAAACTCTGCAATGGCACAGGTGTTAAAGAAAACTTGGTCAAACGAAGGAAATGATTTGCTTAAAAATTCGGGACTCTTTGGAAGAGCTACTGGCATGCATGAAATTATCGTTTTTCTGGCGATACTTAAAGAAGCTGCGCAATTTACGCAGATAATGTGAGTTGCGTGGCAGAAAGATGCATCACCCGATGATTTCTTAAAAACAGCTGTTAGTAATTATTGGAAATGGCGGAATTCTATGGTTGATGATGTTGCAACTGGCATGATTTAGCTCCATCCAAATTTTTGTGAATTCACGTCATCGAAAGAAGAATTCTTTAGCAAAGTATTCGGATGATGTAAATAAAATTTCGCTCGCACGATATAAACTGCGAAGGATAAGTGTAGACCCTTTAAAATCAATTGACTGCGTTATTAATGATAACAAAGCAACAAAATATCCAATTGAATTTTCGAGTTCGTTGAATTTGCCCGGGTTGCCACCGCATATTTTGAAGCTCAAACTCGGCTCCATCGTTATAATTTTGTGCAATCAGAACCAACTGAAACTATAGAATGGAACTAGATTGACGATGAAGAAACTCATGAACAACGTCCTCAAAGTCACTATAATACAAGGTAAGTTCAAAGGTGAGGTAGTTCTCAAGCGTTCAACTCGCATATGCAACAGCAGTCAATCGTTGCAATTTCTTTTCGCACGAAAAATTGTATGTGACGTATTGGTGCGTCGAAAAAACGTTCCCTGTACTGTGTGTTTACGTACCGAACAATAAAATAAACAACGTTTATCAGAAATGCGTGAAATTCATTTGACGTGTAGATAAAACTAAATTCAATTTCTTTCATAAGAGTTTCATTCCTTCAATGAGAGAGGACTGTTGATAATTTTATTAATTTAAGGCGGAACGAAGTTCTCCGGGTCTGCTAGTTTTTTTTATAGATGTGTTGAAAATTTGGTATAAAACTATGTGTCGTACTTTAAATGAATAATCCACATAACGGAAATAGGGATTTGAGCTTATTTTTTGAAAAATTTCCGATATTCGTGTAATCCCTGACATTTTGAAAACCAGGTATGACACTATTTCTGTCGGTGGATTTGTTTGCAGTCACATTGACCGCTTCTGAAACTTACAAAATTTTGTTTTTAAGGGTGAATCAAGTTAAAAGAAAACGACGATGATATTCGGCCTTACCCCTTCTCAAAGTCTCCATCCACCGTTATACATATGAAAGCTCATAAGAAACATCAGACTGACACAGCACTCTTTTATTGTATGTTTTCTATACTTTTCTGTTCTTCCATCGCAGCGTTCCAGCTTGTGTGAGTCCTTGTTTGTGGGTAATTAATATACCAAGTTGCACATTCACAACCAAAGGAATATTAGAACAAAAATACTTCATCAAATTTGTTGCCTTGATGAGCAAACTGCTTAGAGCAGTGGATAGGGAAAACTTTATCCCTATACCTTCAGCATATATTAGAACCAGCACATAACCCAATTTTCTTAATGGCTATTAGGCATTTTCTTGCCTTTTATGTATGTCCTAATTGAGACGATGCTCATTAAGTGGTTTCTATATCGATGGAACATTAATATACTTACATACGAGTATAGCAGTGCGGTTAAAATGATTGTTCATTCTATTTTTGTAGGTGTATTATTAAAAGGTGTACATTTTCTTTTGTAGTATTGCAAACCAAAGCAATTCCTCAATATGACAGATATCCTTTTTCTGTATCCTCCCCCACCAAAATAGGTCATAAATAATTAAATGAATCCTATAACATATCTTCTCATGCTGATGTTCAATACTCATCCACCCCATATACTACAGTGAGTCAAATTTATATGAGCTGCTGCAGAGGATAATTCGTGGTCGTGAACAGTCGCATCTGGTCAAATATTAAAGAAGACAACACTCAACGATGACAAAAAAAAAGGATGATGATAAAAAATCCTATTTACAATACACTCTTCTATTAACTATGCCTACAAGGACTTGTTGACAGGCGGCAAAAATCGAAATGAATAAAACTTAAAAAAAAAATTGGTGGAATGACTGGTGTAAAAAATATCCTTGACAAAAATTAAATTGTGAAAAATCGAGAAGGAGGTTGTAAATGAATGGAATATGGCTTGCAGTGATGCGATGTATTGTATATGAAGAGTTTTTTGATTTTTTTTTTTGGGAAATCAGAGCAACTCCAACAAAGTGACAAGATAATAAATAAATAGTCCTTCCGCTTGCTGTGTAACGTGTATAAGGATGTAACAAAGAACACATGATGCACTCTGTGTGTTTTGGATGGTTGGAGTTTGACTGAGCCATTTATGAAGTACACCAGAGGTTCAGGCTCAGGATCAGGACAAGGGGTTCAATGGTTTGATTCGATATATTGAGGAGGATTTGTGTCGTTGTCGTCTACGTCGAGAGACAGATAAAAGAAATTATAGAATGCCTGTCATATATGTTTACAATATCCTTTTGCGAATAAAAAGGATATTTATTTTTTTGTCTTCTTTTGAAATTAATTGAATTTATTGCATGTGGAATATTGTAAGTTACCGGGAGGAGGATTTTATAGTCAACGAAAGATTGCGCTGCTGGTGTCTTTGTCATATTTTCGCTGCAAACAAATTCTTTTTCGGGGGAATTCCTGTACCGAAAGGGGGTTGTAATAGTCACTAAGAACTGAGCAGCATCATAAAGGATTCGATGACAAATATGAGATTCGACATATGTGTAAACATGGTGTGGTATAATTGAAGTAGAAATTTGTGGATTTTTTTTTTTTTGGTAAGTTGCTGGCTGCGTAGATAAAAGGAAACATTTTATGGTGAAACTGGATTATTATAACTCCTTTGTTCAATGAAGGAACAATGATTTATATTTTTGGTAGATTAAGTTTTCAAAAAATTGTCAATTCTTAAATGGCTTTGTTGGTGGTTAAGTACCTTCTAAATCATATCTTCAGTTTTAGCCCAATAAGACGTTATGCAATATTCAGTTGGGTTTTCAGGCACTTTCTGTATTCATATTCAATGAATTATTTAGAAGCGTCAGATAAGTGATCATTGAATAAAAGAAAGAGAGTAGGAGACGAAATGGAACCCTGTGGTATCTAATTAAGCATTTATTTAATGGAAAAGTTTCAAAATTGAAGCTATCGAACACGATTTGGACTTGAGCAGACCACAATGTAAATTTTTAATTCAACGAAGGAGCAATTCATCTATACCATAAATGCATGCATTTTTGATAAAACAGCTTGGTACTAGACTCTTACAAACATTTTTGTTGACAGTGCTAAGATTTTACTTTTTCAAAAACGATGTAAGGCTTTGTTCACTCCTTGGTGAGAAATGCCATCAATCACCAACTGCACTGCAAGGCGTAAGGAAGATTTCGTTCATCAAAATAATAACTTAGCCTAAAGGGGGGAGGGGGAGAAGACTCACCTTTCTTAGAACAGGCTGAGCAAATGGTGCTTTGCAACAACTTGTAGAGAAGGCCAGTAGAGCAAAACAAAACCAGAATCTTTCTTTAGATTAACTATCAGCGGTAAGGAGCACCTCTTCACAGTCAGCGTTGGGAACTCTTCAAGCTGCAGGAGTATTTGTCTCATGATATTGTTTGAGCTCACAAGAGGGAGTCTAAACACTTTCTGGTTTTTTGGCAGTCTTTTTTTTTACAGCAATTGTTGGCTTTCATAATTGTCTTTTTCCGGTCAGCTATCAGCAGGAGTATCATTGAAATCGATGAGTGCCAAGTAAGCAAAGCAACTCTCATGGAACAGTAAATGGATAGGTGGATAATTTGTCGTAAATTAGCTGTGACAGTTTCGAATTTGTCGCTCGGTGTTTTCTATGTTTTTTTGGGTGATTTGATAACTTAATATCAAGTCACCAAAGCCACTCTTACGGGTGGCAAAATGGGTAGGTAAATAATTTGTCGCTAATTGGCTGTGACAATTTCAATATTGTCGTTCAATATTTTCTATGTTTTTTTGGGTGCTTTGGTAACTTTATATCAAGTCAACTAAAGAACTTTAAGGGATTGCATAGTGGGTGGGTGGATAATTTTTTGATAATTACTTAAGTTACTTTCGAAGTTTTCATTCTATGTTTTCTATAATTTTCAGAAAAGTGGTTTAAACTTAATATTTTATTGCCACGCAATAATTTATTGTTAATTTGTTGTTTAACTATCGTGCGATGTTTTCTATTATTTTGTGGGTGATTTGTTTTCTATGAGCGTCAAGCTCGCAAAGCAACATTCACGAATTGAAAAATGGGTCAGTGAATAATTTGCCATTAATAATCGTTCATGATTTGTTAAAAATTGAATTGAACTGTGTAGTGTCTTCTATGTCTTTTTGGGTCCTTTGATAGCTCCATTGCAATTAAGCAAAGCACCACCACAACAAACGGAAAAAACTGCTTAAAACAAATTGCTTATCGTTAGTAAATCATTAATTAGCTGTGCCTATTTCAAATTTGCCGTTCTATGTTTTCTATGTTTTTTTCGAAAAGTGGTAAAAACAGCTAAAATCTAATATTTACGTGCTTAATAATATGCCATAACATATTTGTTAATTCTTTATGATAAACTAAATTTATTGTGCGATGTTTACTATGACCTTAAGGAGAATGTATGTCGAGTAAACAATGTTACTTTCATGAATTAAAAAATGGTAAGAAGAATAATTTGCCATTGACTTGTCGTTAATTAGTTTTGAAAATTCTGAACTTCTCGTTCAATGTTTTCCATATTTTTGTGGGTGAAAAGCGAAAAGCGGTGAAAACTTCTTGTATTTAATGGTGTCCGGCTTTGGCTAAATAATTTTCTATTCACTAGTCGGTAGTTAGATGTGACAGTTTTGAATTTGTCGTATAGTGTTTTCTATGTTTTTTGGGTTCTTGCTTTACATCAATTTGGCATAGCACCACCTCAAAAAGAGGTAAAAACTGCTTATACCGAATGGTTTATGGCTTGAAAATTCACCATTACTAAGTCATTTATTAGATATGCCAATTTCGAATTAGTGATGCTATGTTTTTTTTCGAAAAGTGATACAAAATTCTAAACCTTAATATTTTATTGCTAAGTAATTTGCGAATTACTTAGTCATGAATTAGTCATGACAATTTAACTTTAACAGTGCGATGTTTTCTATGTTTTTAGGTGACTTGTCGTTCATTAGCTGTTAATTAGTTGTGACTATAGTGAATTTGTCGAAATTATTTGTTTCTTTGTATGGGAACAAATAACAACATATATTTGTCTGGATTTCTTTTCAAGGCAGTCTATTGTTTGTCAAGTCGATAATTCAAAATGTCGACATTTTAATTATTCGATAAAAAAAGCTTGAAATTTTATTTGTTAAAAATACTCAACAATATACAAACATAGATATAAATACCTAAGCAAAGGTAAAACGGTGTAACGGTGTTCATAAATTCAGATGATTTATGAAAGTACCCAAAAACAGACCCTAACTTCAAAGATCAGTTTCTGTAAAGTTCTAAGCAATCTGATGACGTTGTTTTGAGTAAGCCAAAAGTTGTTAAAAAAAATAAACAAACCCTTTTTCTATTGGAAGATCATTATGTTGTTGCATTGAACTTTTAAGATCAACCAGCAGCTAGGTACATACTAATTAGTGCAAATATTCACCTGGAGATAACACTTCCTAACAAATTCCGTCATTAAGAATGCTTTCTATCGCAAAACTCCTTTTTCCAAAAGGCCAATTTGCATAGATACAAATTTCTTGTTAATGAGTGATTTTAACATATAATTCAATGCAGTCTTCAATTAAAATATATACAGGCATAGTTGGGTAGAGGTATACTCCCAATTAGATGCCAATCTAAAGTCTCTCACTAAACGGAGGAAACATTTTTTTATATGAACACTGGCAAATGATTGGTATCGCCTAGCTTAACATAGTCAATGGACTTTTAAAATCTTATGAATTAGATTTAATTCTTCAGTTGCACAGTTAGAAAAAAACCTGGAATATTCTGAAATCGAACAAAAAATACAAAAAGTACGGATAAGGTTGAAACTCTGTGCGCTGACCAGAATCGATGTTATATGCATAAAATAATTGCATTTACGAATCTTGACTCTTTGACACTCGAACTCGAAGCGCGGAGGCGGAGCAGAATTTAAGCGCCTTCTCAATTTACATATAGAGATACGTCGTCATCGGCATCGCACCGCACCGCACTGGGGCTTATAGAGGAGATAAAGGTGGCTGCGATGTTGAATGCGGGCTAGGTAACTCCCACTCCCTATGATGATGTGATGGCGTTTGTTGGTGCAGTTCCTTGCATCTAAAATCGCTGTCTATATGGCTATATGGCTGGCTCCAGGATACAAGATACATCCGAATGTGCACATTGGATCAAATGGATGTCGAGCAAGAAACGTCGCCGTCGTTGTCGTTGTCGTCGTCGTCGTCGCTCTAGCTGGTGCCGCCAACTTTACACACACCAAAGTGCTAGCAAAATGCAAAATCGTGACTAATTACAGAAATTAAAACGCTGTAATTAATTATGTATCTACGGATCCGATGCACAGGCTCATACTAGATGTTTGTCTCTTGTGAGCTGCTGTGTGCCAAAAAAGAACCCCCATAATCCCACCACTGCCACTGACTGTCATCAGGTTGGAGCCTTTTGGGTTATTGTTGTCAAACAAAAAAAAAAAAACATTTTCTCATATGTCTCGGTTGAAGGAGTACTCTTAGTGTGTCCTATGTCCTATGAATGAATTGGTTACCTCAAGGCTTAGACGTTCTCCGCATCAGAAAGGCTCGGAACCGATGATGTTTCGATTTCATGAAATATGACTTGCAGCAGTCAAAATTAAAAACAGAAACAAAAAAATAAACATAAATGCTTTTGGTTCACTCATCCGGCTTAACCTATTCCACGGCTTGCATATGGCAGACCTCTGGGTTCTTTATCTTTTCATGATATTTGGTTCGTTCTCACAATGAGTGGAGATTTATTACTATGGTCGAGCGGATTTGTTGCGCCTTCAACTGACAGACATTGTTATGAGAGAATTATAAATGCTTTAAAGTTTTATTGAATTGTTAAAGGTGTGGCAAGTCAAAATTTGAAAATGAGACATTTTAGGGTGATACAAAAGATTGCAATTGAGTTAGTGATGTTGTTTTTGTCAATATTGCTGAAACGAGACTTAAATATAGAAGTTCTTAACAGTTCCATTGAGACCCTTAGCAATCGATGTTTCTCTAACCAATCTTCTATCGACAAGAAACTTTCATCTATTGTGCAGCTTTTAAATCCGCGGTTAGAACACACTCATTGCAAGTTTGAAAATATTAACCGCGAAATACGCTCTACAATTGAATCTGTTCTTAGCTCCCATCCTCTCGATAATTTAACTAATCAAATGCAAATCATTCGTACCGACCTCGATCTCTTTCTACAAGATACCTCGAGTTCAATGTCTTCAGCATCATCTCAACTTACATCGATCCTTCACGGCCTTGCTTCTAGGATTACCGACATCAGTAATGAGCTTACTGAAACGCGCACCTCTTTTAAAGATGTAATTGAGGAAATCAAAATCACTTCCTGCAAAATCGACGAATTACCTTTGAATGTCCAACCAAGCGTACCTAATTACAACTACGATACATCCATTCTCACTGAAATGATTGAATCCACTCAAAGTGCATCTCTCTCCATTACTTTAGCTGTTCCATCACCTTCACCAACCATATCAACAATATCAGATAACACTGTCTATGTTGCTCCGTCTGAACCTGTTATCCATCGTTTTGGCACAACTTGGACTGAAAGCGAATGGAATGTCAGAATCAATAAACTTAAAACGGCTTCTGAATTCACGCCTTTCTTCGTTAAAGGAACTCCAATTTATGCAAATGACTCTTGGATTCGCAAGCTTTTTTTGAATAATTTCAAATTCAACCTTGGAGAATGTCAAAAGCTCACTTCATCAAGTTTCAAAGTTTTGATTCCATCAAGATATCAATGGTTACTCGTCTCTACCGCCCATCCTATTTGCTTACTTGGGAAAATTAAAATCTCTAATTGGGTCAATAAAATTTCAAAAAAAACTTCTATGTCTAAACAAAAAAATGTAAACTTTTATAATACTAGTTCTAAGACCAACCCACCCAGTTATAACTCCATAAACAATCCCAATTTTAAAACGCCTATTATCCCAAATGATCCCAAGTTTCCCGAACGCAAACGCGTATCATTTAATACTGACGCTAAATCCTACCCATCTTATAACACTGTATCAAATAAGAGCACTACTTCTAACGTAAATTATAGAAATTTTATCCATTCTCACACCTTAAATCCTACCTCTCAGTCCACCACTCAAAGCCCTACTTCTACTGCTCCAAACCTTTCTAACTGTCCAAACGATTCTCTCGTTTCGCCTACACCTTTGTTTCCTCCTCCAATTTTCGACCCAATGTTTCCGCCTTCTGTTAAATTAACTTCTAAATTTGCTAATCCAAAGCCAACAATTGATGATATTGATGGCCGGTATATAATGGCAAGGCTTCGTGACAGTAAACTATATGATAATGTACGTCTTTACCTTGCTTTCTTACACGATAAACCGGACTCTGTTTGTATTGACGGTAAGACCAAAACTAACCTCTTGGTATCGATACAAAAAGAAGGTCTCCCAACCGACCACAGCTCTCTTATCAATATATATATCCGTTTTCATGAAGGTTTTAACATCTCTCGTTCTACAGTATCGAAAGACCTTGCTACTTACGCATCTCATGTTAATTCAAAACTTTCTCCCTTCACTAGATTCAGTAATAAGCCTCATCTTTAATAGTAAACCTATTCTTAATACTTTATCTACTGACGCTGCCCCAACTACGCTATCTCTTTATTACCAAAACGTTAGAGGGCTCCGCACCAAAACCTCTACTACGTTTCTCAACTCCCAAAAACTGCCATTCGATATTTTTGCCCTAACAGAAACGAACCTTTGTCCCAGTATTCTCGACAGTGAGCTATTCACATCTGACTTTTTCGTCTTCCGAGCCGATGGTCAAATCATAGATGATGGTCCCTGTGGGCGTGGAGTTCTCTTGGCTGTCCACAACCGACTGAATGCAACCCTTGTCGAAATCTCTAATTCGCCACTCTTTGAATTCGTGTGTATCAAGGTCTCTGTCTATAATCGGTGTTTCTACATTATCTGCTCTTATATTCGCCCTGCACAACCCATCCTCGCATATAAACTAATGGTAGACTCTTTTGATTCGCTTTTTGAGGCTGCGGAATCCAGTGATGACTTCATCATAGTCGGCGATTTCAATTTACCCGATCTTGTTTGGATTCCATCAGAGGATGAATTGCACTTTGTTCCCTGCAATACTATTTCAGAAAAGGAATCTCTTTTCACGGATCGCTTATTTGAAAATGGCCTATTTCAAATAAGTGGGATCTCTAACAACTTGGAGAGGCAGCTTGACCTCATTTTTTCTTCTGACCCTTGCAACTCAATTGTCACCAAAAGTTTCCACCTTCTTTCCACCCTCGATCTATATCACCCTCCTCTATCTCTTCTTTTCACTGTCGATCAAGGTATATCCGTCATTGAAGCAGAAGTCTCATTTCATTTTAATTTCCGGAAAGCCAACTTTAACCAACTCGGGATCCTTTTAAACAATATTGATTTCAGCCTTTTTTTGAACTATAAAACCCCTATTGACATCGCCCTTTCATTCTTCTATACTACAATCTTTGAATGTCTGCTCCTTTGTGTCCCTTACGTGCCTCAAAAGAATAGTTTGTCATCACCCCCCTGGTATACTAAGGAGTTGCGAACTGTTCGAAATACAAGGAATAAGTTATGGAAAACTTATTTAAAATCCCGAACATATTCAGATTATTTAAATTACGAGCAAGCCCTTTCCAATTTCTCCCTTCTCTGCGATTCTCTATACCATGCATATCTTGACAAAATGCAGGCCTGTCTCATCTCTGAACCGAAGCGGTTCTATCAATTCATTAACGCAAAAAGAAAATCTGACGGTCTTCCATCTACCTTCAATTTTAACAACACCTCATCTGCTGATCCCGAGATAATTGTCAACCTCTTTGCTAATTTTTTCAGTCAGTCTTATAGCGGTGATGTTAATAATCCTGATCTAGAATATTTTGAGTACTTGTCAAGCAGTTCGCAAACTTCACTAGTCTCTCTCGATATTTCTCCTTCGTCAGTCAGTGAAAAAATAAAACTACTTAAGGATGACTTTTCTCCTGGTCCTGATGGCATTCCAGCCATTTTTCTTAAAAAATGTGCTAACGTGTTGTGCGAACCTCTCACAATTCTGTTTAAACTCTCTCTTTCGCAAGCAGTTTTCCCCACTTTATGGAAAAACTCATTTATTTTTCCAATTCACAAAAAGGGAAATAAGAACGAAATCTCTAACTATCGTCCGATAGCTAAACTTTCTTCCATACCCAAGCTCTTCGAAAGCATTGTCTATGACGCTCTTTGTTTTCATTGTAAGTCATTAGTCTCCCCACTACAACATGGTTTTATTAAGGGCAGGTCCACTACGACGAACCTCACTCAATTTGTTTCCATGGCACTTTGTGCTCTGGAAAAAGGCTACGATGTTGATGTGATCACTACTGACTTCAGCAAAGCTTTCGATAAGATCTCTCACCAAATTATCTATATTAAGCTAAGAGCCTTTGGGTTTCCTCCGTTGTTCATCCAATGGGTGAGGTCTTACTTGGAAAACCGCCAATATAGTGTTGTTTTAAGATGTTCCGTGTCCGATCCCATCTATGCTTCCTCAGGAGTTCCTCAGGGTAGTCATCTCGGGCCACTTTTATTTGTCCTTTCCATCAATGATGTTGAAAGCATTATTTCTTTCTCTAACCTCTCTATCTATGCCGACGACATGAAAATTATGAAAGTAATATCTAGTCCAATTGATTCTTCCCTGCTTCAAAATGACTTAAATTCTTTTCTTACATGGTGCAACAAAAACTTTCTTGAACTCAACGTCACTAAATGTCAACACATGACTTTTTCTCGTAAACGCCTGTCCCTACCATCTCGTACTTATCATTTTTGCAACGTCCCGGTTCCCACAGTTTCCTCCATTCGCGATCTCGGCATTTTATGTGATAAAGAGCTTAATTTCCGTTCTCACATAGATAATATTATTGCTAAAGCAAACTGTTCCCTTGGTTTTATAAAGCGCTGGTCTAAAGAATTTTCAAACCCATACGTAACAAAATCTCTCTTCATCACATTTGTTAGACCTATTCTTGAGTATGCAAGTCAAGTTTGGTCTCCTTATCAAACCACCCACTCATCTAGAATTGAAGCTGTTCAACGTAGGTTTCTCCGCTTCGCCTTAAGAAATCTTCCATGGTCTGATCCTCTTTTCCTTCCCCCTTACGAACATCGGTTACAACTGATTGACTTAAACACCCTTGCTAAACGTCGCGCTGTTGCAGACATACTCTTCGTCCACCAAGTCATTACAGGGGCCATCGATTCTCCGCAACTTCTTGAATTAATTTTCTTTAACACCAATCCACGTAGCCTTAGATCTGTTCCCTTCCTTCGCCTTCCTACTCACCGAACCAACTATGCCCATTTTAACCCAATTTCAAGAATGTTACGATTAGCCAATAGTGCACAGCATCTCCTTGATTTTAACCCAAGTGTATCCTCCCTTAGAAAAAACCTTTACTCTAATTATCCCTAACCCCCTTCTCTTTAGTTTTTAGTTAGAATAAGTTGTTATTATATGGTTTAAGTTATATTATTATTATTGTTATTATTATATAAGCTTGAATTAAGCGAAATAAATAAATAAATAAATAAATAAATAAATAAATACTTAGGTTTGACATACACTAAGAGAAAAACAATCGCAATCAATACATAAATGTGTGTAGGTGAGCATCACATAGATTTTTGCAATGTGATGTACAGAGTACATGATATAATTTGTACTGCCTGCGTAAATTTATCAGCTGTAGATTATGTAGCCGACACAAAATTCTATGGACTTATTGTACAAATTGTGTAGCGAATATTATTAGACACTGTACTCATCACAATGTGTGTTTAATAGTTTAAGGTATGTAATGGATACAGTTTTTTTGTACTCTGTACATATTTGTATATTTGGGAGTCAACTGTATCTTAACTTCAGTGCTAATGGCGCAGCTGGAGTCCCCCTTGCTTTCTGAAAGTAAACAATTTTTTCTTATTTGAAAAGTACATTACTTGCTGTGATGGATAGATACATTTCTCCTTTTGGATGGTAGATTTTAACGTTTCACTGTAGGTGGTCCATAATTATTAGGTATGGGGAACGTTTCGTCTGCTGTAATGCTTGCAATACATTTTCTCAATCTGAAAATATTGAGTCGGCATTAAAGTTTCGTATTTCTCTTGTACTCAGCGCATAACTAGCTGTAATGAATGCAGTATTTCATTTGATACAAAAATGGAATGTTATCAGTACATGTTAGCTGTCAAATTAATGAATTATAATTTTGGGTAAAAGTGCACTGTGACCTTTTAAATCTATTGTGCCCCCAATTTGTAGTTGGAGGAGTTTACTTATGCTACAGCTCATCCTCCAAGTTGTTTCTTTGTAAAACTTGAGTAATTGAAGTTTTTAGAGAGAGGATAGTCTGCTCTTCTCCATCCAAGGATTTTGAAATGTTTTTTTCAGAAGCCAGTGAGGAAATCCGTTAGTTCCTACTTAAGCTGGTGGTGCAGGATAGGAAAAGTTCTTGGTTGGAACCCCCAAGTAAAAGTTTATCCTGTCTCAGCTTAAGAAGTTCGTTCCAGATTTGAAGTCTTTTGGCATCCTCTTCTGCTTTAATTTTTCCGTAATCGCCTTTTCTCATTTACCGCAATATCGCTATGGTCCCGTGAGATGTGACTTAGCTCCTACTTCCGAGGAATTTGCGTTTTTCTTTCCCACTATGCCACACCACCATACCCCGGTACCCCGAAGTGTGTGACATTGTTTTCTGCCCCAGTTCATTGAGCCTGTCCAACACACTCCCATACTAGTTTAGAACCGATGGTACATGAGTTAAGTGCGTTGAGTGCGGCCTGGCTGTCTGACATTATGGCAATATTTTGGTTTTTGTAATTTATTCTCAGGTTAACTGTTATCAGTACATAACTTTTATAGTCTATGTAGTGAATACATATATTTCTCTCTTGTCGAAAGCTCTAACTTAAGTGAGAATTTGAGTGATGGAAAAAGCATGAAGTTCTTAAGTTAAACTTAAACTTAACATTCCTCCCTCTACGGCATTTATCCGACCTTATGATGCCACAATGGCTTCTTCCTAAAAAAAAATACGGTTTGGTCTTCCCAATTAGCTGGGTTCATCGGATACAAAAATGGAATTGTAATCCGTACAAGTTCCATGTAAACAATACATAACATTTACATGGGAAGTCTCTATACTGAATACACATAATTTCCCATTGGTGGAAAGCTCTAACCTAGGTGAGAATATAAGAGGAGAAAACGGTATGAAGCCCCTAAGGGTTACAGTTAAACTTAAACATAGCTTTCTACATTTTCTAAGGTCTCTTTCCAACATCTAGCATTCACAAGCCCTGGTCCTAAAAAACACGTGGTCTTCCGCCTTGAACCTAGGGCCTGGGATTAAAAGACTCTCTACTATTGAGTTTGCGTTCCTCCATTCACCTTTCGTTAAGGATTTTCTTGTTGAAAAGAGCTTTTCCTCCAACAATCAGCGTCATAGAGCAATCCTAGTAATGCAAGATTTTCTATGGTGGTGAATTCGGTCTCCTTCGATTTGAAGTAAGGAATTCAAACCTTCCGGGTATATGGGGGCTTGTTTTCTTAAAAACCGAATCAGTCAGAGTAAATTCTAAAGCAAAAATACCTTCGTTATAATTTTATTAAAAATCTCTGCTTCCCCCTTCGCGGAATATTGACATAATAAGGTGTCTGGACCTTGTACAGAAAATTTTGTAAATACATATTCAAACGCGGGAAGGCTTTTTGTCACATTAAAAAATATAATGTTCAACGAATAGCAAACTCACAGTTAGGTGCTTACTCCATGTTGGAATACAAAATTGAACATGACATCAAAGTTTATAATAATTGGAGCAATCTCATGTTGAATGGTGGTACATATTTATACATACGACTATACAACTCCGGCTGGCCACCCAGAAACAGATTAACCACCCACAGAGTGACTTTTACAATTGCTGCGTCATGATGCTCGGGATCGGACTCTGGCTCACACATCTATCTATCTATCCATCCATCCATCTATCTATCTTTCCATTGGATTGCCAATTCTGCCCATTTGTGGAGCACTGAATAATTGCTGAGAAGAAACGGTTTCAGCAAATCACCGCGTGGAGTACGAGTAATTTTCAAAAATCGCTTCACCATCAAATTAGTCCTCTTCACCCACAAGGAGCCCTCTCTTTATATCTCGTCTGTCCATTGCATATGTATCTACACACACACATTCTACACATAGAGTAAAAAAAAAACACATAGATTTAGACAACAAATCGGGGGAGTTCACCTCCTCCTCCAACTAAATAGAGTCCAAAACAGAACGTTCACGTTTTGCAGAGATAATTGCTGAAGTATGCACAGGCACACGGGCTGATGGGGAGTGATTACTTCTCCGCTATCATCCCCTCGCAGCCGTCCTTGTCCCTGGGAAGCAATTTAATGATGGCTCCCCCCGAAAGGATATCTGATAATTCCGCATCATGGCAAATCAGCAAATCCCACAACACATCGCATACAGCGGCAGAAGCAGTGCGGTGCGGTAGAAGCTCAATTGAAGCATATTCACCGCCATTCGGTATGTAACGTCATCAGCATCTCTTCCTCCAGCTCCATTCAACTATCCATCTTCATTCGCAGCAGCGCCCGTTCATCCCAGTATGCATCCCATCCATCTCCGATGCCACCTATCTACATGTACGAGAGTATAAGTATCTACGAACGGTCTGTAGATGCTTCAGTATGTCCTCAAAGAGATGTTTCGCCGCGCGCTAGAATATTTGGCTGCGCGGCAACTTATACATCAGGCAGCGATTCAAATACAAAATACAAAACGAAAAAAATAGATTCGCGTGAAGGATAATTTCGCGGAGGTGATATGGTGATGTGCAACTTTGACGGATGGTCAGACAGGTTCTGATTGACTGACTTTCGGAATTGTTTGTTGTTGATATGAGATGGAAAATTAACTAGAATGCCCCAGCATCAGGCATCGGTGGCGGCGGCCAGCGTCGTCATCGTCATCGTGGTGGTTGATGTTGGATGTAACTACAGCACCAACATAGTCCTTGTTAGCTTTCACATTCGCGGGCTAGCTATAGCCCCTGTTATTACACCAGATTGTTGGAACCATAGTTAGAAGTTCGTAGACCATCAGCAGCCGATAGAGAGAGAGAGAGAGAAAAGAGACCCCATTTCTTCTTCGCGGCAAAATGATTTGCCGGAACTATACTAGAAATTATGTAGCTTCAGGTGAAGTGACTGGACAATGGGCCATTAGAATGGCTGCCACAACCAACTAACAACAACAAAAACAACAACTCGTTGGTCGTCGTTCGGTCGGGTTCGTGCGGGCTTTTGCATATCGCAATCTGTATATGCCACCACACCACATGATGGACATATTTATAATCGAAAAAAAAATTCAAACTGATATATTTTCTATATGAAACGACGACGAGTGCAATGAACATGCTAGGTAACATGTGCGGTACATGTTGTTGGGTTAAATATTATGTTGCTACTTTAGTTGATGTCGTAAACCTATTCACCGGGTTATGATTTAAAATAAAAATGTTATGTTAAAGTTGAAAGTTCTATGTTAGTAGTTGAAGCATTTTGTGTATGAAACTTAAATATTTATGGCTGTTTGCTAAAATAACGCAATTAGCTAGACATAAATCCCTAAGTTGACTTTAATACTTTACAAAGGGATCTTCCGTCAGGTATTACGGGTCTTCTTGCAGATGTTTATCTAGACAAGTTTATTTGCATCCGTGTATAGACTTCAACTTGTTCAGAGCCTTAAACAAAACTGGACACGCTTTTAATATGATATGATATGATATGATATAATTGGGTTCCATACATCCACTCCAAGAGTTATCTGGCGCCCAGGTAAAGGCACAACTCTCTTTAACAGAGACGGCTGCTAATACATTTTGCATTTCTTGGTAAACAAATCAGACTTATAGGATTGAGATGCTAACAGGTGCCCGGACAAATTTTCCCGCTAAGCGGCATAGAATTTTCTGAGATTCTTACATAAAATTTGATAACACGTATGTTAATACCGTCTACGTCTTCTATTCAACAATTATAATCGAGTCCCATACATAATGGTCGTGGTGTTAACTGGCGCCGGGTAAGAACTCAACTTTTTTTGACATGCACGCGTTTCTTATACATTTGTCAATTTTGTATATCCTCCCAAGAGAACTAATTTGACAAATATGATTGAGGTGTTAACTGGCGCCCGGGAAAGGATGCTCACAATCTGCTGTTAAGCCGCCTCATAATTATTGCTTAGATTCTTAAAAAAATATATACCTTCAAATATGATTCTCGTCTGCTAGTCAATAAGTGGGAGCGAATCCCAATCATAGTCCCCAGCAGTTAACTGGCGCCCGGGTAAGAACGCAAATTTCCTTGACCAAGATTACACATGTAAGTTTCACTTTCGTAAGTTGCTCACGAAAGCAGCTTTTGATAAAATTACAAGTATAAACAGCTCTGTAATTGACTTACAGTAAATTTATCAACTTACGTAAGTTGTCAGTTGAAAGAAAAACTTACAAGTAGAAATACGTTTTTTCCATCTTACGGAATGCTCACAGCTTACTCAAACGACAGTGATAAGTTTTTTAACTTACGAAAGTATTTCTTACTGTAGGTTCATCTGTAATGTAGAGCCTCTTGTAAGTTGCTTCTGCAAGACTTACATCAATGGTAAGTTAAACTTACATGTGTAATCTTGGCCTTTGGTATAGACGGTTGCTAACACATTTTGCATCATATCCTCATTGACAAATATGGTTGAGAAGCTAACTGGCGCCCGGAAAAAGATGCTCAAAGTATTTTCTGAAATGGTTTTCATTAAGCAGGATTAAAGGTATGTAAATACCATCAAAAATTATCTACGTCTTCTATTTAACAATTATAATCGAATCCAACACATAATACTCGAGGTGTTAACCGGCGCCCGGGTAAGAACTCAACTATCTTTGACATAGACGCGTTTCTTATAGATTTTTTAATTTTGTATATCCTCTGAAGTGAACAAATCAGAAAAATATTATTGAGGTGCTAAATGGCGCCCGGGAAAGGATGCTCACAATCTGCGGTTAATCCACTTTGTAATAATTGCTTGGTTTCCTTCAAAAAAAGAATATGACTTCAAATATGATTCTCGGCTGCTAGTCAATCATGGTGATCAAATCCCACTCATAGTCCCCAACTAGTTAACTGGCGCTCGGGTAAGAACGCAAATTTCTGTCTCAAATCCATATTCTCAAAATTACAAAATTCATTTATAGGTATAAGCTTTATTCAATTCTTTGCACATATCACCACAGACATAAGCCCAATGATGTCTTTCATTTATTCGTATAAGTCAGAAAGGCATCCCATCATAAATTGAAATTCAAACAAATCGAAGATAATTACGAAGGTGGCATTTGGTATGTCCTCAATAAATTGCACAAAATTGCATTGCCATAAGTGCAAGCGAAAGCGACGATGACATGGCTTTTTGGGTGAATGTGAATATGTGACTCTCACACTTGAATGCATTTTCCCATATTTGATTCTTCTTATATCCTGTTCACTCATATTATGACTGAAATTCCAATCCGCATATATCTACGAACAGAGACTATGGTCCAAAATTCTACATAGGTTTGTGTATGTGTTTGTATGTCCTTTGGAATCCATTTCGCATGATTTCATTTTGTCGATTGCAATCGCTTTTTCACATGAAGTTCCTGTCAAAAGTTGCTGAATGGATTTTTGCCGAGTTCCCTTGGAATTGTAATTTCTTTTTTAATTTTTGTTTCATTTTTTTTTTGTATTTATGTTGTCTATGAGAGTATCCTTTAACCGAGAATATGTACAAAGGCTTTCATATGCACTAAAGTTATGACTATGTATGGTGGAATCAGATTTGGCAACTCTCCACTATACCATAACCCCATTTACCCCCCTAAGGGTAAATGAAAAAAAAAAAAAAAAAAAAACCGGATTCTTTTCTGAATGGCTTTTGGGTGTAGGTATGACGGTTTTTTTTGTGTTTTTTTTTTATTAATAAAGACCATCAATTCGGCCATGTTTGGGGATTAATGGTAAAGAATGTGTCAACACAAAATGAAAAAAAAACGAGATGAAACAAAACAATGCCTGGCAGGAAGTGTCATTGTTGCAATTTTAATAAAATGTCACAATTCACTTGCAAACGATTTTGGTTATGGGGATTCGTTATGCTTGATAAATGTCTGACATTATCGCCAGTTTGGATGAAAATTGAAACATTTTGAGCAAAAACAAAAATGTAAAAGAAAAAATCCACCATTCCACATAGCCTACCCCAAGCTTGTACCAATATTTATGTGTTGCTAAAGAGTCGCATCGTGTGACTTCGGCATTGCGTCTGTTTCATCTGAAATGGTTGCACTTACTAAGTGAGCGGCTTTAAGAAAACAAAGCTATAAATCGAGAATTGGACTTCTTAAGTTTTAATATAAAGCAAAAATTGGAAATCTTAAATCAGTGACAACTTCAGGGATGCATTGAGGTTGAAGAAGGCCCATCACGCTTTGAACAGTACAATTAAAATCACGCTCATCTTGATTTTGAAAGAGAAACATAAAGTATATCATGTGTTTGTTTTCAAATTTTTATTTTGGATAGTTAACTGGCGCCCGGGTGTGGACTCCAGTTCTTTTTTTAGATTCTTTGAAAAGAAAACTAGAAATTTCACCCAATATATTAAGTGTCTCCTATTCAATACCATTGTGTAATCTCGTTCCGCACATGTGTTCTTGAGCAATTCTTAACGTAAGAACACCACTTTTTATGACATAACCACTTACTTAGCCTATTGCAACCTTCTAGATCTTCCCGGGCAAACAAATCTGACTTATATGATTAAGGTGCTAACTGGCGCCCGGGTAGGGATGTATCAGAACCTTTTAATAATGATCCATATTCTATGAAAAAAAACTAGATATTCGAGTATATACATTCAAATATGATTTTCGTCTTCCAGTCAAGAAGTGTAGTCGAATCCCACTCATAATATTGAGCATTTACATTTCTCCCGGGTAGGAACGTCACTTTCAGAGGCAAGGCCGCTTGCATAAAGTTCTTGCAGTTTTTCAGATTCTCCTAAACAAGCAAATTCAACTTTAATATTTCATATGTTTGAGGTAATAATTGGCGCCCGGGTAAGGATGCCCATTTGAGAAGGGTGGGACATTTATAATACTTTCTATTATTTTTGAGATTTTTCTATAAAGAAGAAGTACCTCCCATTATGAATCACATCTCCATCTGATAACTTCTAGGTGAGAGTACAGTTGAATCCCACTCATATCTTCTAACAGTGAACTCGTGCTCTCGTTGGAGCCCTACCATCTACAACAGAAAAGTCTTGCTTTACATGCTTGAGCAGTAAACTGGTGCCTAATTAGAAAGCTTACTATTTATAGTGTGTAATAAGCATTTAGTTTTTCCTTTTAGTAACTTTTCAGATCTTAGATTAACAAACTCGCAGCTTGATATGTTAACTGGCGCCCGGTTAGGGATGCCCAATCTTTAACAATTTTGCATATTCTTCAACTCAAACTGGAGACATTCCCCAATAGCATCCCATTTTGTAGCCAGTAAGTGAAATTAGATGCATTTCATATCCTTATAATTAGTTAACTGGCGCCCGGGTAAGACCACCAGCTTAGGTTATTGCAAGTCCTTTTTGTAATTTTTAAGATTCTTCTTGAACAAACAAATAGAAAATCATCTCCAATAGGCTCCCATTTTTGTTGCCAATAAGTGAAATTAGGGGCAACTCATATGCTTATGACTAGTTAACTGGCGCCCGGGTAAGAACACCAGTTTAGGTTATTGCTAGTATTTTTGTTTTTGAGTTTTTGTGATTTATTTGGAAAAAAAATTATAAATTCATCCGAACGTTCAATGTCTTCCAGTTAATAAACAAAATCCAACCCTGATCAATTTAAAATGTTTGCCCTTCACCGCTCTATAGTAGGTACAAAGATCTGTTTGGACATCCAAGATGAAATTGAAGTGCACTTCGATTCCAATAACTTATTGATAAGCAAAATAACACACAGATTCGCTTTGGGTCGCACTCTTTACGATCGTATGATGATGTTGTGTAGTGGATGTGTCTTCTATATGCACTCTGTCCGATCAAGAACATTATACCTCTGTTGCCTTTAGGAGGCGCGATTCAAAGCGAGAGAGACTCACTAAATGGGATGCACAAATTTACGACCTCGATGAAGGATTTGAAATTGCTTCCTTGTATTTAACACGTTGACCTTTTCCTTTGAAGTTGAATGGTGAGTGGGAAAGAGAAAGGTTATTTGCGTATTAATACAAAGAAATTCCAAAACTCACTGATTATATGTGTCCACTACACGCACACACACTATAATGATGTGGTCTTGAAATAATAAAATGTCATACTGACGGAAAAGGTCTTCAAAAGATGTTTCTTTGGCTATGGCTAATTTGCCAGATCTACTTTTTGCACTGCCACCATCATTAAATGCACTTGGTGAGGGAATTGGTTGGTAGCTATAGCTATCAGTTTAAAGCTTGAAATTATTTCTTTTGAGAAGAGAAAGAGACGAAAAGGGGAACTTTTTGAATTGGGATGCGTATACTACCTAAAGATTGGGAGTGGAAGCAGCGCAAAGTGCCAATCTGTTTTCAAGTAGTTTATGAGACCATTCTGATGTTTAACATGGGAGTGATGTGTTTACTTGTAGATGAATGCATACATAATTCAATGTGCAAATGGATGGAAATAATACAAAAAAAAAACGAACGTTAAGAAGAGGAGAGGGGTTGGGGTATATTAGAAAAATAATTAGAGAGAAGCTATAGATAACAAAAAAGGAATGTCAATGATATTTTGTCACTGGAATGGACACTTAAAATGTTTTAAGCTATTAAGTTGGGATTCTAAATATAATATTTATAGAATTTTTACTGTCGTGACAGTTTGCTTACAGCAAGTCTTTTAAGTTCTCCAATACCTTCACGGGACGATATCGAAATAAGAGCCATAGATGTCAAACACGAAACTTACTTCAATAGAACTGAACTGCACACATTTGTACAGGCTCGAATTAGAGATCAAAGAGAGCATCTGTAACATAATGAAAAAGGTCTCTAACGATAAAGGGGACATTTCATTTTTGGCGGAACTGGCAAAACTTTTCTATCACCTTTTAACTTTATGAAACAAAAGAGACAGGCAATATATAACACTGCGAGCCGGATCGTTTGGAATCACTGCTACTTTAAGAACTTAACACCCAGGGAGGAAACTGACACTTAACAGACGCAGCACTAATTTCCAATATTTCAAGAAATTTCAAACAAGCTTCAAATTTGAAAACCTGCAGAGTAGTTATCTGGGACACTGCATAATGACACACAAAAAAGCCCTGGAAGTTTAAACGGGACAAGATATAAGAGAGAACGAACAACTGACGGGATTTACGTCAGACTGTTCCTGTTCTTCCCAGAGTGGCACCCGCCGATGAAACCAATGCGTATTCCATGTCATCGTATTTACAAAGACACATTAAGAAAATAGTTTAAAAATATGCGTGTTCACCTACAAGTTGATGTAGATTTGCAGCACTCAAAACAGGTTTTAAATATGGAATTAGGAATATTCTCCACAACCACGAGTGACTTCTTAAACAGGTTTCATGAAAACTTTTGCAACTTGGTTCAATTAGTTGGTTTCAATCAAGGTCCGCCAAATCCTCGCCGATACCCTTGATGTCAAAAAAGGTTTTAGGAAAGGTGACGCGCAGTCATGTGCGCTTTTCTCCAACATCATTCTTGGAAGAATAGTGCCAAACTCTCACGTTCACACAAGAAGTAAATTTTTTCAAAAGTCCGTCCAATTACTCGCTTATGCTGACAATATTGACATAATCGGACGAACACAGCGTGATGTCAGTGGAGGTTTTGTTAGTATCAGGAAGGAATCCAAGAAGATGGATTTAACGGTGAATGAAGGCAAGCCTAAATATATGATGTCAATAAGAAAGGACACCTAACACTGATATCATGGACAGAACATCACCATAGACAGCTATAATTTCAAGATGGCCAGAAAATTTGTTTAGCTACGATCCGCTATCAAACTAGTTTATAATACCAACGCTCAGTAGCGGATCCAGGATTTGGCTGTGGGGGGGGCTTGGAGTTCCCACATCTATTGAAAAATTCTTAATCATATACGAATACCCTACCAACCCAAATTTTCTTTTCTCACAAAGTAGGCTAGTAGGCAGCTGAACCAAAAAAGAGTTTGTATAATGCAAAAATATATGTAGGTACTTAATAGGAAACCTCTGCAAAATGTTATGGTTGGAAATGGAGCATCTGGTAATTAGGAAACTTCAGCTGCTATTTTGAAAAGACGCTTTGACCAGTTTCTCCACAAAGACACATCGTATAAAAAAGTTGTAAGGATATGTTTAAAGGAACTTTAAATATGTAGGTAGGTATATTTCTTTAATTTGAATATTATTTGTGCTCATCCTAAAGTACTTGGTTTAACTTAAGACAGCCGTCCACCTCCGAAAAGTTATTGATAATCTTTGTAGGTTTCTGTTGTCTCAAAATGTTTTAACTTGGATTGGTTGTCCAAAATTTGATAAACTGAACATTTTATTTCCATATTTAAATAAAGCATATTTCCAACGAATGAGAAATTTTGAGAAACTTAATAACAAGTAATCATCTAAAAAATCTAATAACTAAGACTAAAAGAGTCACTTTTTTTCTGTTTTTGACACTGACGTAAAACTCGTACGAAAGTTAAATGGAAAAAATTGAAACAAAAGAGCGTACGCAAGGGGGGCAGCTAGAGATGTGCTTGCCCTCCCCCCCCCTAATCAGAATATATTTCATATATTATTTAATTTTCCTTCTTTTGATGAAAGCATTTTAAAGCAAGATTTCTGTAATAAAACTATTTTTTGAATGAGTTTGCTCCGACCTAATCGAAATCCGACGTACGCCCTTGTATCTCACCTATCTAATTCTTAAAATTTAATTCCTATAGAAAAGAATGCTATAAATGGCAAAAAAGAAAGGTAATTAAGCTCCCTATAAAAAAGACAATTGCAGTTTTTTGTACAAGTAGCTGTTCCAAGAAATTAGCTAAATCATGTTTTTCAATTCACTTTTTGTAAATTTGAGGAAAAAAGGAATTTGGATGTTCTGTACCTATTCCACCTAAAATGACTTTAGTCCATGTGGATTGGTATTTCGAACATACAAATTCGTGTTTAACATTCCGATCATTAACAATTTAAATGCAAATTCCATTCATATTTTTGTCTATTCAAATCTTATAGTTTGACGAAGATTTGAAAAAAATCTGAGTTTAAATTTTGTCTGCCCTTCAATTTATAATTATTTATATTTATACGAGTATTGGGTCCATATTAAAACAAAAATGTATATTACACTTTTTAAAGAAAGAAAAATTTAGCCGTTACAGCTGATTTTTACATTTTGAAAACGAGTTCGGAGTGAATTGAAATTCTTTCTCATTTTATTTAATGAATATTGCTCGCGGAAAGAGCTCTCTAATCTTTCGTTTGAGCACAAAAGAAATCAAAAGAGATACTAAGATCAAAAATCGCTTCATTTTAAAGCAGTCTTTGAAATCGTCATAATATCCTTCGGCACACGAAAACAATCTGAAATGAAAACATAAGTTTCAATTTCTAAAAATTTTTTCGATGTTATCATGTAAACTATCCATATCAAAGTTGTTCAGCCCGATTACCTATAGCATCCGTCGAATGAACTGTGGAGCGAATCAGACTGAATTTTGACATTTTTACAATGATCCAAATGTCAAAGCCTGACTCATTCGTCGGATTCTGTAATCAGGGTGATTTTTTACACCGGAAACTGAGTTATTAAACTTAAGCCCCAAAATATATCTGAGCTTAGCTAAGTCCGAAAAAAATCAACAGGAGTTTAAGAAAAAGCTAACATTCATTCGTTTTGTCAAACTTTATTTGATCCTACAGAAATACCGATACCCAAGGAAATCTAGGTAAAAATAATAGCATGAAAGTCAACCTCACTAGTTTCAATAAAAGGGTTTGGAAACTTGTTATTTGTTTAGTCCGATTCCTTAGGGGCTTAGAAAAATCAAAGCTTACACACAAATTGTTAAGCCCCAACCTCCATTTGTTCCCTGGGCTTCGGAAAACAACAGCTTTCATGCAAATTTTTAAGCTCTTGCCTCTTACTTTCGTTGGATTTCTTAAATGTCTGGAAAAAAAAAAACACATTCATTATGCAAATTTGTTAGTCCTAACATTGTTATAGTTTTCATCTGATTCCCTTGCACGCTTAGGAAAACGCTTCGTAAAGGCTTAGCCCCAAGCCTCAAAATTTTTCTTATACTTTTAAGGCTTGAAATACGTATACGCATATAAAATCGTCTTTTTTCATCCAATTCCCTTGGGGCTTCGAAAAAAAACACAGCTTGCATATAATATGGTTCAATTTTCCTAAGGCTGGGAAAAACACAGCTCACATGTAAATTTTGTAGCCACAATCTTAGTTTTGTTTGTCTAACTCTCTTCTGAATCAGCCGTGGGGAGGGCTTCAGCCCCTATAGCCCCCCCTCTGGATCAGCCACTGCCAACGCTGAGATCAAACGAAGAACTACTTTCGCCAATCACTGCTTTTTTGAGCTAAGAAGGAAATTGAAGATCACAGCCATCTATCGAGCAACTAAGGTGTCCCTGTATAAGACACTTATCATCCCGGTCCTGATGTATGGTGCAGAGGCATGGACAGGACATGGACACTATAAGGGGTGTTTAGAAAGCCTTAGGTTTTTTTTAGACGGAAGCACTCCGGGTGATTTTTGTTCCCGTCTGCATAGATGGGGAATGGAAAAGAGGATACACCAACGAACTGGACGGGTTGCACAGTGACACCAACATATCCATAAAAGTGAAAAGCCAACAACTGGAGCAGCTGGGTCTTATAGGGCAATGCTCCAGCCCAGAAAGTTTTTGAATACAACCCCGTGGGACGCCGGCGGAATAGCATAACTGATGGCACACACAAGTAGACGAGGATATAAACCAACTTGGCATGTGAAACTGAAGACTGCTAGCTAGATATCGAGCTGGCTGGAAAGAGCTCGTTGGTTGAGGCCCTGGTCGCGTCTGTGAAGTTATCTCCGTTGGTGAGAAAAAGGCTGTTATGGTTAATTAACAGTGAAGTTGGAGGTACCGCGGGTTAAACAAACTAGAGGGTGTTTTTATTAGACGTGTGGTTTTCAAGGAGAAATAAAACGCATATAATTTAATGTTATGGCCAAGAATTTAGATTTATTATAAAGAAAAGGGTTTGCCATTATGTTTTAAAAATGATTTCGGCCAAGTGGCCGCGGCTGGCTCAGATAAATTCCAGCCGAAAGGCCCAATTTTCGACCGCGAATTTTCAACGCGATGGCGGATGGACTCATTCGGGTCTCCTTGGATACTCTGTTCCACAGCAGCAATAGCGTCTTCGGTGCGCACTGTACGGCGTCTCTGAGGATGCGCATTACCCTCTAGAGTAAACGCAAAACCGATCCATGGTTGCTCGAATTACCGACTCTGCTGGGCGATTATGTCAACCGAATATTGGACGCAGCGCGCGATGCGTGAACCAAACCATTATTTTGGTAATATGTTAATTTGCATGGTTTGCAAACGTTGTTCAGGAGTAACTCTATTAATTATGAAATGGCAAACCAAACTGAGCATAAATCAAGTGACAGCTGTTAAAAAGACCAACTCCGAAAAAAGTACTGCCAGATTGAAAACCACACGTCTAACAAAAAAAAACAACTTTTATTTGTTGAATTGAATAATCCAGAATAAATATGCAAAGAAAATACTCACAATTTCAAAATCCAGCCAAGATCCCATTGGTCTAGCTAAAAATTGTTATGCTAACTTTACATTTGTGCATTGGTCCACCCCGGACTATGGCATTATCCTAAGTAAGTAATATGTTGTAAACAAGTTTGGTCCAGACATAATGTTAATTTAACGAATAATCAATGGTTTCTAGAAAAAGCACGAAACGGCCATCAAGTCACCAACCTCACCATGATATCATCATCATCAAGTCCTGTAACCCCGGTTGGGGTATAGGGCGCCAACAAATCGTTTCCATCCTTCACGGTCTGCAGATAGATATTTTAACTGTGGCCACGTCTTTCTCTGGGAGTCTGCTTCTGCTAGAACTGTTGATTTCCATGTTGTTCTTGGTCTTCCAACCCGCCGTGCACCCTGAGGATTCCATTCAAATGACTGCTTTGCAATTTCATCGTTTGGTTTCCTCAGTGTGTGACCAATCCATTGCCATTTACGCTTTCTTATGTCAACGTCCAGCCGCTCTTGACTTGTCCTGCGCCACAATTCCTCGTTTGATATAATTTGTGGGCAGCGAATTTTTAGAATATGGCGTGGACAACGGTTCACAAAAGCCTGCAATTTCTTTGAGATGGTAGTCGTGACTTTCCAGGTTTCGCAAGCATATAACAGCACGGATTTCACATTGGATTCGAAGAATTTCAACTTTGTGCGCAAGGAGATTTGACATGATTTCCAAATTTGGGAGAGAGAACCGAAGGCTGCGCGAGTTTTATTTATTCTACTTAGAACGTCCAGATCAGTACCACCATTTGCTGAAACAATACTTCCATCAAGGTAGTTAAATTGTTCAACCTCTTCAACTGGCGTCTCCTGTATTAAAATACGCTGATGTGTGGAGCGGCCTGTTAGCATTATTTTTGTCTTTTTGCTATTTATTTTAAGACCACTCGCCTCTCCTTTTACCTTCAGAGCTTGACACATCCCGTTCAGCCCGCTGATGTTATTTGCCAAGACACATATATCATCGGCATAGTCTAAGTGGCTAAGCCTTTCAAACGGTCTCCATTGAATGCCCTGCCTCTCTGCTGTTCCAACGCTGGCCGTCAAAACATCGTCAATCGCCAGTAGAAAGAGAATTGGCGATAGAACATCTCCCTGTCTCACACCCTGCCGCACTTCGAAAGAGTCGGATAGCTGCCCATTGTGTAAAACAAAGCATCTTGCGTTGTTATAGGACTCTCTTATAATGGCAACAATTTTTGGGGGAATTCCTCTACCAAGAAGTGATCTCCATATACATTCGCGGTTGAATCGGTCAAAGGCCTTCTCAAAATCCACGAACATGAGGTAAAGCGGTGATTGAAACTCCGCAGACTGCTCAAGAACGATACGCACAGTGTTGATATGGTCGACACAAGACCGCCCACTGCGGAAACCAGCACCATGATAACCAACATTTTTTTCTAATTAATCTCAAAGCCACCAATAATGAAAATGGGTAATCAGCTGATTTTTATTGAGAAGTGCCATTTTATTAGAACCTGCTAAAGTCATATTAAATATTAAACCCACTGTGAACAAATTGGCCCTTATTCAAGAAAACTGCGGGAACCTATATTGTTGCAATCACTGGCTAGGAATAGGCAGTCAACTTTAAAAGAGAAGGAATTTGATTCAGAAGGTTTTACACTTAGGCGTATACGCAATTTTATTTTATTTTTTGAATATTTAACAGATTTTGCCATAATTTCAAATCTAATACTATAAGATTTTTTTGTAATATTATTGTTTAGAAAACCTCGTAGTTGCTTGATTTAGATGTTATTGGTTTCTGGTCTAAAAAAAAAATAAAACATATGAGTAAAACCATTTTTCTGAATTTGTCGATGATTTTTCGATTACACACGGCATTCTACGATTTTTCAAGAAATGGCGAGTGCCAGTGCGTTACGTGTTTTGCGGGTGACATTTTGTCCTTGTGTACTAAAAGCTGGACCCAAATCAGTCTTTTAGTTTTGGCTTGAGGAATTAATGTCAACCATTCTGCCTACTCTCTCCACATTCATTGCATTTTGTACGGGAACTTTTGTTGATAAACAAATTGCACTAGATCCACAGTTATTGTACTTTAATTTTTTCGGTTACCTTAGTTGACGTTCATAGCATTTCCTCGATTGACTCTACAAGTGTTGTGTCATTAGAGGCAAGTCAAATAGAGCATTCAACTGGATGCTGGGAAGAACTCCAGGTTGATCATACCGGTCCATCAAAATCAACTACGTATTTAAGTATTCTAGTAAACAGCAAATTCGTGGCATCTCCGGTTAAGCTGGTCTTCGAATAGTATATTTTCTGGATTTTAGAAAGTGGTGATTTATTGTCTAGACAAAAAAGTCATGAAAAGTCAACCAGGCTTCGTAGTTGCACTCAAATGCAAGGTATAAATTTGAAATTAAAAATGTTTATGCCACTTTATAATAATAATTGCTTGATCTACTATTTAAAAATCAATAAATTAATAATTCTAGTTATAACCATCGTAGGAAAAAATTATTATATTAACCACGTATAATTTTTGTTGTTATTTGATTCTCATTACAATAGTTTGCTGAAACTATCTACTTTCATGTAGCAAATAACACGATTTGGAATTGCTAATAACAAAATTATTGAATAATTCATAACTGAGGGTGCCCTCAAATTCACTCATAAAATAAAATTTACATAGACTTAGATAGACCACTCTATACATACATACACACATATAACTATGAGCACACATGCATACATATTGTCTCGTGTATCGTGTTCATCATTTTTTTAACTACAGGAAATACCAACCTTAATCAGATCGAGCAAAAACTGTCTTTCTCCTCTGCTGATGTTTTGCTAAATTCCACAACAATCTGGCCTCTCAGCGTCAGCACCAGACTATAGAAACAACAGTATTACCAGTCATAATTCAAAAACAAAAGCACGCTCATTGTTCGTTTTGCATTCAAATGATCTCAAGTTATGATCACTGAGTTGATGAAGTTTCTATATAAAAAAAATATATATTTGCTTCTTCGAAAGCGATATCAGCTACCGATCATCACAACATATGCAAAGAAGCTATAAATACTCCAAGCCCTCTCTCTATTATTAGGTCGTGCTGTCAAAAATAACATAGTTTATTTGACGTGCGAATCGATGGATGTCTTTTGTACATACAACAGCATACATCCATATGGGCCATGCGAAAGTCATGTCAATGAAATTTTATCTATGAAATATTTTATGCTGGACATCAGTATAGTCATTCAATAGGTATACGTGCTCAAAGGGGGCGCATTCATATCCAAGGGGTTGAAGATATAAAGGAGAAGGAATATCTTATAAAGGGCGAATGTCTTATAAAGTTTCAAGAAACTTATATAATTGATCTATTGAAATTTCGCAAATTTTGCGAATGAATAATTTGAATTCTTTTCGACTTTGCAAAAAGTTTCTCTCAAATTGTACTGTCATTGTGTTAAAGAAATTAGTATTAAACCATTTAAAGGGTGAGTTGCTAAAATAGTTTGAAGAAACCATGGTGTTATTATTTTTAAATTTCGCAAATTTTGCAAATGAACAATTTCTATTGTTTTGGGTTTCCCAAAATTTGTGCTATATAGTGTTCAACTTTTACTATCATGTGTCGAAGAAATAAATCAAGTAATTTTTAAAGGGCAATTTTCTAAGATGGTTTCAAGAAATCTAGGTGTTCTTTTGAAATTTCGCAAATTTTGCGAACGAAAAATTTCTATTTTTTTTTTTTTGGTTTACCCAAAAGCTGTGCTGTATTGTGCTCAACATACACATATGCTCAGAAATAAGAAGAATATCTTTCTACTTTCAAAAAATCTAGGTATTATTTGAAATTTCCCAAATTTTTCGAATGAAGAATTTCTAATATTTTCGATTTTACCAAAAGTTTTGCTGTATTTTGCTCAACTTGGACTGTTATGTGTTAAAAAAATAAAACGAATATTTCTTAAAGGGCGAATTTCTTAAATAGATTCAAGAAATCTAGGTGCTCTTTTGCAATTTCGCAAATTTTGCGAATGAATAATTTCAGTTCTTTTCGATTTTCCAAAAAGTTTCACTGTAGTGTGCTGTCATGTTGTGTCGAAGAAATACCACAAATATCTTTTGAAGGCTGAAATTTTTAAATAGTTTCAAGAAATCTAGGTGTTCATTTTAAATTTCGCAAATTATGCGATACAACTCTTTTCGATTTTCTTAAAAGTTATGATACATTTAGCTCAAGTTGTACTGTCATGTCAGAATATCCTTTGAAGGCCAAATTTCTCGGATAGTTTAAAGAAATCTAGATCTTCGTTTGAAATTTCGCAAATTTTGCGAATAAAAAATTTCTATTATTTTTTGTCTTCCTGAAAGCTGAGCTGTATTGTGCTCAACTTGTATTTTTATGAGTCAAGAAATACGGAGAGTATCTTTCTTCTTTCAAAAATCTAGGTGTTATTTTGCAATTTCGCAAATATTGCAAATGAATATTTTCAACTCTTTTCAATTTTCCAAAAAGTTTCGATGTATTGTATATTCTCAACGTATTCTGTCATGTGTCAAGGAAATAAGAAGAAAACCTTGTAAAGGTAGAGTTTCATTTAACCTTTTTTAAATTTCACAAGTTTTGCGGATGACTATTCTTTTTGATTCTCCCAATAGTTGTGCTGTAGTGCTCAACTTGTACAGTCGTGTTCCAAAGCAATAAGACGAATATCTTTTAAAGGGTGAATTTCTTAGATAGTTTCAAAAAATCAAAGTTTTTGAAATTTTGCGAATGGGTATTTTTTTTTTATTTTCGGTTTTTCGAAAAGTTATGATGTATTGTGCTCAATCTGTTTTGTCATTTTTCGAAAAAATAAGAAGAATATATTTTAAAGTTCTAATTTCTTAGATAGTTTCATGAAATCTATGTGTTCTTTTGAAATTTCGCAAATTTTGCAAATGAAAATTTTCTATTATTTTTGGTTTACTAAAAAGCTGCACTTTATTGCGCTCATTTGGATTTTTTTGTGTCAAAAAAAAGGAGAATATCTTTTTACTTCCAAGAAAAATCTAGGTGTTATTATAAAAATTCGCAAATTTTGCAAACGAAAAATTTCTATTTTTTTTTCAACTTTACCAAAAGTTGTGCTGAATTATTCTAAATTTGTTCTATTATGTGTTGAAGAAATAAGAAGAATATCTTTTAAAGGGTGAAGGATAAGAGCTTTTTATTTCGCAAATTTTGCGAATGAACAATTTCTATCATATTTGATTTTCCCAAAAGTTGTTATGTATTGTTCTCAACTTGTACTGTCATGTGTCGAAGAGATGAGGAGGAATTCGCATATTTGTAACTTTGATGGCAAAAAATAAATTTGCGAAGTATAAAATTCGCCCTCTACCATTTTGGATTTTCTTCAAATAAACCAAAAAGTTCTGTCATATGTCTTACTTGTGCATCTTTTTGGAATACGGATAAAAATGTTCTCATATTAGCGAATTTTACGGATGTAATTTTTTTATAACTTTCAAATTTAGACAAAAAGTCATGGTGCCCTTAGGCAATTTAATAACACATATTTTGTTTTCAAAAAACAAATGAAAAGAATTTAAATTGTTCTTCGCAAAATATGAAAATTTGCGATTTTGCTATTTTTACTGGTTTCACGGTGCGGCAGTATACAGTGCACATTTATCTTTCTTTTAGAAATTTGAAAATTGTGGTGCTAACTTCGCGGGAAATTTTCACAATTTCCAACTTTAGAGCTGAGAAATGTGGACATCGATGTACGGTTTGTGCGAGTTGGACTTCTATGTCTTTATTGTGGTTTCATCAGAAAGGTTATTAGTTTGCGAAATGTTGACACGTCACCAAAAAAAATATTAGCTTCATACGCCGAATGAGTCTAAGGCCTTCATAAACAAAATGCTTCCCTGTGTAACTCATAAACGAAAAAGGGGGTGCCGCTATTCTATTGGAATGGAATATTTATTGAACCATAATATGCATCATATTTTGTTACAAATTCAAATTATTACCTCCGTTTTGTTTGAGGATATCTAAAAGCTAAATTATTCTTGTCGAGGGGAAATCGACAAAAGGAAAGGTGAACTGAATTGAACACAAGAAAAGATATCATATAAATTTGGTACACCTGACCGCACCCATTGCTATGTCACTGCTTCTGCCTATAAAGCCAAGAACACCGCAACCGTACCAAAAGCATTTATAGATACAAATAATATCTGATATCGAATATTTGCATAATATAAAGCGGGATTCGGATTATTATTAGTAATTCATGTGAATTTGTGATTACAATGCGCAACATGTGTGATAGATAGATAGATAGACTCCGTCAGATACGCGGCTATGACTCCGGGTGGCCCGTCTTCGTCTACACGCAAGGTGTCTCCTTCTATTAAGTCAGCAACACACGTGTAATCTCGCATTTAGCAGTCGCATTCGGATCGTATTCGATAATTAACACCGCATAATGTCTGCATACTTATTAGCTATGTATACACAAATATAATTGTATAAATGGATGTGAAACGGGTTCGAGTAGATATTATGGTGGTCAGCGTAAACAACTTCATTCGATGACAGCGGATTTATGCATATTATTTAGGCTTTTGTTTTATATTGTATGACAGTCAGCTAAACTTAGATATAGAGGATAGTGCCAGAATGGTTATAGTCGGTTAGCTTGGTGGCATCCTGGATAGATGGCTCATAGAACCATCACGCGATGGAATCCCTTCAAGTGCCAATCGTGAACCAGACACAGACGACGACGACAATGTCTAATACTTTGACTGCCAGATAGATGGAGTAAATGTCACTTTTCACGAGAAAGGTTGTGTTATCGTGCTGTGTAATCTGGGAATTTCGTACAACAAAATGCGAATTCAGAAATCCGTCATAAATTGCACGATGAGGTGTTGATGGGTTGCTTTGCAAGAAGGCATAGAAATTAATATCACAATGCAACACGCTGTATAGCTCAAAATGGGAATATGAGATGGGACCAAGTGCTGCTACAAAGAGCACATAATACCTCATACATTATAATGTAGTGACATTGACAGAAATCAATTTGACCAAAATCGGTATCGGATGTCCTTGACTAAAGTGACATTTAATTGAATTAAATAAAGCGTATTATTTACTATTTATAACTATTAAGATATATTGTCTAGCTCAGCATGGCAAACGTCTTATGAAAAATATGAATATGAATGAATATGAAAGTATACCTACTCTGCAGAAGCCATTGGATATCAGAATACAGCATGAAGAGTAAGAACTTGCAAGTTGCACACAAATCTATAAAACTAACATAAACACCACACATATTACACCAGTTTTAGGTATTCGTTTTTTTAACATTCAGGTCAGGTCTTAGGAGCAGTTGAAAGTCCACTGCCATCCAAATACTCTTGATTGTTTCTTTTCTTACTTCAATATATTTAAACATTTCATAATAATCTTTCTCTTATTCTTAAATATTCATTAAATATTGATTTTAATTTCAGGAGTACTACAGGATTCTGTCTTGAGACCACTTTTACTCTCTTCTTAATGTTGTAAGACATTGCTAACTACTTAGTCCATGTGATTTTATGGAACTGTCGTATTTATCTCCGTCCGGTATGTAAGTAGTTGATGGAAAATCCTGTAGCCAAAGCTTAAACGAACTGGACATTAGCACCTGCTAGGTAGGTAGGGTACTTTTCGTGGGTAATACGACCGATGCTATCAATTAATTTATAATAACTTTTTCCTATTCTACAAGTTCTTTGACGTCTTCGTCTTTGATTTTAAGCCCCCCCCCCCCCTCAAAGATTAGCCTCATTTATTTCCTTTGTATATACATATGTACAAATTCCACTTAGACTACAATCATTTGGAAGTAGCTGGATTTTGCAGCAGCTCACTATACGGTTATGATTAGCACTAAAAATTGTTCCTAGCCTTAAGTTCCAAACAGCATCCTCTGGCCATATCCCATATCCAGATGTTCGAACAACTAACCAAATAGAACATGTGCTAATCAATATAAGGCACGTTTCAAGCACCTAAGTCATGTATACGTTTGGAGGAGTAACTGGTGACCATATCATACAGGCAGAATTTAGAACTCGATTTTCTATCAAAAAGAAATTGCCAACCACCCAGAAGAAGAAACATCCCTGGAAGAGTTACCAGAAACTACACAGAGCACCTAAGTGAGAGCTCTCTCCTGTGCATTCACTTACCACAGACACCAAAACAAAAATAATATTGGTTTCAGAAAAGTGATATCATGAAAAAGGCAACCAAAACCAGTGGCAGCTAGTAGCCACCACAGGGATAGAAGTCGTAGTATGATTTTGAATGCAGCCTTCATAGGAAAAAAGGAAGTTGCACTTGCCAAAATGCTGCAGCATAAAATAAAGCGTAGCCAGGGTCAAGGGAAGACAAAGGAGGCCAGGAGACGAGAAAAAGGTCAAGAAGATCAAGAAGTCTAACGATCGGAATAACATACGAAAGTTTAAAAAAAAAGTTAAGGCACCGATCTATCATGTACATTATCACCCATCTTAAAAAGGCAATCATACGTTCTGGAAGAAAAATAGAAAAGTTCCTGCGTTACAATACTGTAACTGACATTCCAAACTCAAAATCTTTAGAAAAAAATAAATGTTTGGGAAAGATAAACTAAATTCAAGTTGAAACTCACCGAATAATATTTACTGTCTTCTAAGCGTGCTTCATAGGATTCTTCGTTAGAAACTCTTGGTAGGTGACTGAACTCAGGATACCAGGAAAATTGATCCAGTACTTTTACGTGACGTTAAAAAGCACACGAAATTTGCCAAACATTTAAAGGTTTTCAGCAAGGAGACGTGCTATCTATATTCTACAGATTTGTCCAACGAGTGCGGTATATATTATACATCGAAATCATTCGGATAAGACTACACACGCACTATTATTAAACACGCTATTTTTACTCGACTAAACAGTGTTCTAGTCAATTAGCCAGCTGCATCCCTTAAAACTATTCAAATTCTATTAGGAATACTCAATATCTTACCCTTGAGCCCAAAAATATTGAAATTCGCAAAGGAACCACTTTGACTGGCCTGCATAAAATTGGAGAAATATTCTGTGGTCAGAAGAGTCCAAGATTTTTTTATATGGTGGAAATGGACCTTGTCAATATGTAAGAAGGCCACCAAACACAGAATATAATCCACGTTTCAAAGCAAAAACAATTAAACACGGAGGACCCAGCATAATGGTTTGGACATGGTTTTCCTTGTATGGTGTTTTTCCAATACACCAAAGTGAAGGTATCATGGATTAGCAAATCTTTGTTAAGATCATGCAGGAAGTAATGCAACCCTATGCTGAAGATGAAATAGCACTGAAATGTGTCTTTCAGTGAGAAAATGACCCAAAGCCTACTAGTAAACTTGCGAAGCAATGATTCCAGGCAAAAACAATTAATGTGATGGACTGGCCGCAAAGTCTCCGGACTCAAATTCCATCGAGAACTTGTTGTGCGATGCAAAGAAATATGTTGCTAGTTGCCAGCCATCTAACAATAAAGCCCTTAGGGAAGCTATTCAGCACTCATGGAAGTCGATAAGCGTAGAAAGACGTGAAAACCTGATAAACCCAATGCAACGCCCGCCGTTGTGCTGCTGTTATTTCAAATGAGGACTTGCAACTAAATGTAAGTTTACTAAATGTAAGTTTAAGGTTCAAACCCTCAACTACATCTTATGATACAATGTCCTATATTTGATTTTTTGTAATAGTTAAGGGTGGATTATCTTCGCACTACTATTTTTATGACAGCTGTTTTTCAAGGGTTCTTCAATAAATTTGAAAATATAGGATCAATTATTAAATTTGAGATTTTATTTTTTTTTTGAAAATGAAAGCTAAAAACACCAATTTCAAAATCACATGGGTGTTAACTTGTTAAAAATCGAGAGATCAACTTTTTTTCAATTTTGATTTTTTGAAATGGAATGAAATACTATTATTTTGACCGCAGCTGTATATCAAAATATTTGTATTTAGTCGTAAAAGCCAAAAAAACGTCCTCTGAATCTAAATTGTCTCAGCAACCAACCGCCAAAGAATTTTTTGAATCAAAGTTCACAGGTTTGAGGCGAAAATTTTTACTGAACTTTAAGCTAAGAGACCAGGAGCACTTGGTCTAGATGACTGAAAGCAGCGTACTCGGGATTGTGCGTGGAAGATGGAAGACATCTGTATATCAGGCTGATAAGCTTTGAGGGTGGAAAGTCTGTTAAGTTCAATTCAATTCTATTCAATTCAATTCAATTCAATTCAATTCAATTCAATTCAATTCAATTCAATTCAATTCAATTCAATTCAATTCAATTCAAGAATGCTTAAAATAGAAAATGCTACACTATCTTTGCGCTCCTTAGAGATTAGTCACGCTGGCCAATTTTGAATATGTTTTGTAAAACTTAAAAACAAAGCCTTTGTCGAAATGGACCATGCATTTTGACAAGAATTTTAATTTTGAACAGAAAGTTTTCAGTATCAAATTCAGCTTAGTTTCGAAGCTATATACCCAGGCATATTGAAATTGGCCAGTGTGAACAATCTCTCAGAAACGTAATGGTAAATTTTAGTAGCATTTTCGGTTTTTAGCATGCTTATGCCCCAAATAATCAAACCTATCGTCGAAATTCTGTCAAAACCTCGTAAGTCGGTCTCTGATGATATTTTACTGTACTTAAACGCAGTTTCTTTGGGTCTCCGTCTCCTAATCGATTTTTTTCAATTTGGAGGTTTTAACAGAAAAACCCTTGGGCGTAATTTACCTTATAAAAAGTGTATGTCTTTTCAAGAGCTTATTGACTGTAATGTACCTACGCATCTTTTCAAAACTTCAAAGCAGTTATTGCTGGTTGATTCAGTTAAGCAATATAAATTTTCAGAGTGATAGTTGTATCCCTTGAATATAAGAGCTATAATCTGAACAAAGGTGTAACACATTCTTAAAAAAAAACTGAAATAAATAAATAGTAAGTTCTAAATAAATTCTAAGCAGCACCTTTTTTTTCTTGCCAAAGTCGACTTTCTGGCTGAACGCAATTTATCATTCCACGTAAATGCCCTGCACTCACTCAAGGATATTCATAAATTAAGCCATATAACAAATAGTTTTCAACATCATGCAGACAAGATCGTAGCGAAAGATGTCTAGAATCTATTGCATGCGCATGAAATTTTGATTACCAACCTATACCCATACCTTTTGGATTTGACTTTGGTCATCGAACATGAATAAGAAAAAAAAAAGTAAAAATCAGAACGTGCGATACTCGAGACAGACAATGTGGCCCGCATTTACACACCCCATAATCAAATCACACCCCCCTCCCCTCTTTTTCTTCTCATAATCAAAACGAAGTGCCAAAACCATTATCATAAAAGAAAAAAAAAATACGAATAATAAAAGAATCAAACCTCAAGACAAATAAAAACAAAACATAATAAAAAAGAATGTGGTTTATGAATATCTATCAACACACTCCACTCCACACCACACATGGTTTTGTCTATACTCAAACCCAAAAGAATAAAAAGAAAATTCTCTCTCAGATTTTATTGGTTTCTAGGATTTTTCACGAATAAAATTGTCCAGTTCTTCGGCGAGTGACGACTTTGGGTTGTGCGGATTTTTGTGATATTTTTATGATGATATTTCCATTTTATTTTTGTCCTATACAACTTGATGGGATTTCACCCTGGAGAATTGTTGTGAATATTATGCTCCTTTTGATTTGGATGTGCAACTGGAACAAAACGACATATTGTTACAATGTGATTTGAGGTTTGGGTCAAAGGACATATTCTCGTATATCGAGTAAATAAGGTTTACCTACTTCATGTCCATGTTTAAGGGCAAAGAATAAAGAATGAACATTTTATTTGTATTCTTTGAGAGACTATATGAAAATTGTTATGTACATTTCGTGACATCAGATCATTTTCTCCTGCGATACAGAAGGAATCTAGCTATAGGTTCCTATATATCAGGTTAAAGGGAATAACCAATTTCTGCAATGACAGCTTTAAAAGTTGAATATGAGATTGCAGTTGGAAGAGGTGGTGCATATGAACCAGCAGAATTTTTTTTAAAAGGGGGGGGGGAATCATAGAATCCGACAGAAAAAAAGCACGTATTTGTCAAAAGTCCAAAGTTAGAAATTTTAAACATGTTGGAGGCGGGGTATTTTCCAGACTCAAGGGGCGACAAAATGACCCCTTTTGCCCTACGTCGCGTCGGGTACCTATGATTCCATTATCTATATTCAGTCCAGAGAGTAGATAGTGTTGAATTATCTACTAATTTTATCGTAAACTACCTTAAGAGATTCCACCTTTGTTGGATACAGGTCATTTGCAAATATCACAACTCCTAAACAAGAAACAACATTTTGTATAGGTCTTCAGAAAATCCTTTCCAAATGATGGTAAGGTGAATTTTTCAAGGCAGTTATATACATGAAGTTGACAAGTGTTTCTTTTTCTTCTAATTTCCATTGATTCTATAGTGAATACTATGAAAAGGGGGCTAAGATTCAACATTTCACATCGGGGTTTTTGCTGAAAGAAAAAAAGAAAATCCTGCAGTGTTTGAAATGAGTTTTTTTTCATTAAGAAAATCTGCGAAGGAATGTGTTCTCTATCCGAAACTCTACTTTTCAGATGAAAAAACTAAAGATTCATTTAAGAAAAAAAACAAGTAATATACTCAAATAACACGAGAAGATACAAAATTGACACATTGTATCTCAAATAGTAGGTAAAATAAAACATTAACCGGTAGCTGTGAGGATGAGTGTGTTTAGTCTGATGTTTGTGCTACTCTATGATTAATGATATCTAACACGCATATTATAGAACTATATAAGAACCTGAAACTATACCGTGCTGAAGATGAAGACGAGGCTATAGGTATGAACCCTCATCCTCTCAGTTCATCTGCCTCTAAAGAGTAAAACTCTCACCTCACCCAGCAGCACCTATCAATAAAAGACAAATTACTTCTTCGGTTGCAAAGTGTGGTTCAAGTTGATATGTTCAGTGCGGTGTGGTGGCCATATAGGAAGGTATACGTATTTATAAGATTAGAGGATCTTTATGGGGAAAATGCCAGAGGAATAGGGTATGAATTGAATTCAAAGTCAAACTTTGTAGCGAATTTCAAATGAAGTCATCTCTTGGTTTTTTGTTTGTCAATTTATCATTTACATTTGGGTAATAGGTATATAATATACGTACCATTGAAGACAAATAAATGGAAAATATTATATAAAAGAAGAAGTAGGAGAGTTGGAAATGTTATAAATTTGTATTTGATCATATAGATGATACCAAAGGTACTTATATTAAAACAAACAGTGAATTTTGCAGTAATTTACTTGAGGTTGTTTTTTCAGAAACAAAATTTTTAGAGTAAGAATTTGTATGGAATGTTAAAACTGAGATTATTATATGTATTATGATATTTATTTTGACATTTCGCTCATATAAAGGTGCGTTTCCATTTGAGAGTACTTTCAATACAAAACTCTCGACAGTGACTCTCGGATGACTGCCTAACCCTCTGTGAGCTAATTTCATGATTATGCCTACTTGTAAGTTTTACTCTCGATTGCTGCGTGAGAGTTGCTCGCATTCTTTTTACTCCCGAATGGATACTCAAAAAAAAAATTCATTTCAAATATTACAATAGCTGATTTTGACAGTTTTAACAAGTAGTCTAAGAGCCAGTGGTCGGCAGACTTACGGTATTTCAGTACGATTCATATTAAGTGGAGCTATTGTCCTAGACCTCCTGAGCATGGAATGGGCATTCCTAATCCAAAGTCATAGTACCTCTGGGAGCAGTGGGGTCACAAAAGTCGAAAAAATCGACCTCGAAAACGTGATAGCAGTACGTCTGCCTCTTTGATATGTTAGACTACATAGTTTTTGCTATTCAAAAATAGTAAAGGCAGACATAGGGCGTAGTACCTCTAGGAGTAACGGACTTTTTAAAAATGGTCTAGAAAAATTCCTAAAAAAATAAGCTTTTTTTCTTAGGTACAAAAAAGCACTTTTTCTTGAAGGAATACGTTCAAGTCTTTTATATTTTAATACTTACAGTTCATTTAACTTAAAAAAAATAGTTTTCAGACACCTGCTGTAGTACCTGGATTTTTAACGGAGTTTCGAAATACAAATATTAGGGAAAAATCTCCATACATATTTCACTGTTTCTTTTCAAATAAAACAAAATGTATTTCCCGTTGAGCAATACGTCTGGCTATTTGACATAATAAGTAGTATAGTTTTTATTAATTATAAAAAATATTACCAGATACATGGTGACATTAATTGTTTTTTAACGAAATTTTGAAAAAAAGCCTTAAAAATCTCTATAAAAATTCAGCTGTATTAAAAAACTTAAAAGAAAAAAAGTTTCTACTGAAGGAATATGTCTGTCTCTTTGATATAACAATTCTTAAAGTTTCATTTATTAAAAAAAAATTATGAGCAGCTAGGTGCATTACCCAAATCTGAAAAATTCCAAAAAAATTCCGATGTATTTCAAAAGCAGGAAAAAAATATTTTAACTAATGCAATACATCTGCCTCTCTGATATATTAATTTGTATACTCTCTTCTATTAGACAAAAATAATAACAGGTCCCTGGTGGAGTACCTTTATTTATAACGGAATTTAAAAAAAAGCTTTGGAAAACTCCATACAAACTCCGCTGTATTTCAAAAGCAAAATAAAAATGTTTTAGTTAAAGCAATATGTCTGCCTCACTGATATGCTAATAATAATACTCTCTTTTATTAGAAAAAAAGTATTGCAGACACCTGGTATAGTATCTATATTTATAACGGAATTTTGACAAAAAAAATGCCTTTGGAAAACTCCATACAAGTTCCGCTGTATTTCAAAGGCCAAAACAAAATGTTTTAACTTAAGCAATATGTCTGCCTCCCTGATATAAAATAATTATAGCAGACACCTGGTACAGTACCTAGATTTATAACGGAATTTTGAAAAATTTTCTTTTGAAATACAGCGGAGTTTGTATGGATTTTTTCAGGCTTTTTTTCCAAAATTCCGTTATAAATGTAGGTACTGTACTGCATTCAATCCCATATTATTTAACAGTCCTTGCATGGTTCTATCACTTATTTTTTTCCAGTTTGGGACTGAAAATTTTGATTGATGTCCCCAGCATGCTGAAATCGATTGCGGATTGAAAGTCGATGAATAAGACGCTCTTCTCTTAAAGTTGTCGATTTAGGCCTTCCACTTCCAAATTTTCGCGAAATTGAACCATCGGACTGGTAGTTCTTGAGGACATTACGCACGCTCCATTCATTGGTACCAACCCGACGTGCTATTTCCCTTTTGGAAACATTAACCTCATGTAAGTCTACAATTTGAGCCTTTTCCACTAAAGACAAAACCATAGCCAAATAATGCAAACCGACAAAACTACGAGTTTTTATGTTAAAGCGTGTATTTAAATATACGTACTTCACTCTATTGACGGCTTATTTGTCAATAAATATGACAAAATAGTTAAAGTAGAGAAAAAAATTGGATCAAAGGTAGAATTTTACCGTTAAAGCACAAAAATATGAAAATAGATCAATGCGAGGGTTTTTTTTTTTGTCGCTGGGTGTAAGTAAGTTATTTTAATCCAGGGCCTTATAGGCCAGGAAAAATGGATTCCGAGGTTGAAAAAATTTATTCATGAAATATTAAAACTGGAATCGATGCAGAATTGCAACCTCTATAACAAATCCAAAGTCCCCCAAAATCCCCTTATTGGCTTTTTGTGTAGATGCATTTGAAGAGTTGCAGACGGGGAGAACTTGGAGGTCTATTAAACTAAAATATTTGTTTTGGTACAACCTAACCATTTTAACGTTGAATCTAATGCAACCAAATTCAAAATGACACAGCCACCAAAAAAAAAAGTTATAATCCTTTTTATGTAATGATGACTTTTTTTTAGGTACAACAGGTAAAATATTACCGAAAACCCTTTGAAAATAAAGGTATGTTAATGAAACTTGGAATAAATGTACCATTTGTCATACGAACTAAGAACCAATAGAGTTCCTAAAAATATCCATGGTGAAAGGGTGTTTTTTTAAGGGGGGGGGGCAAGTGTAGAATGTTTACTATAACACCCACGAAAAAACTCTTACACTCATGAAACTCGCCAAAAATGTTAAATTTGTCTTGGCAATCAAGAATCAAAATAGTCCGTACCAATATCTTTGGTCTAATAGTGTTTTTGTGATGGTTACATTTTGACCTGTTCTACGGAAAATACGATTTCAAAAACCGATGTTTGCTTGAAAAGGACCATAACTTTGTTAAGGGTGCTTGTATTATTTAAGTTTTGCTTTTATTGGATTCACCGTTAAGAAATACCCTTAAATCATATACCATACTTTGTGTATATAACTCAATTACGCCAAAACGGAATTTTGGCTCAAATCTTCCAACTTGTTCCCAGAGTTTCCCTCTCTTTGATAAAAAAAAACCCCAGAACAAATACATTTATGTGAACTATATTGATTCTTGGTTGCCATGGCAAATTTAATATTTTTGGCGAGTTTCATGAGTGTAAGAGTTTTTTCGTGGGTGTGGTGGTAAACATTCTACACTTGCCCCTCCCCCTTAAAAAAAAACACCCTTTCACCATGGATATTCTTAGGGACTCTAACTCTATTGATTCTTAGTTCGTATGACAAATGGTACATTTATTCCAAGTTTCATTAACATATACCTTTATTTTCAAAGGGTTTTCGGTAATATTTTACCTGTTGTACCTAAAAAAAAGTCATCAAAAGGATTATAACTTTTTTGTTGGATGGTTGTGTCATTTTGAATTTGGTTGCATTAGATTCAACGTTAAAATGGTTAGGTTGAACCAAAACAAATATTTCAGTTTAATAGACCTCCAGTACTCCCCGTCTGCAACTCTTCAAATGCATCTACACAAAAAGCCAATAAGGGGATTTTGGGGGACTTTGGATATGTTATAGAGGTTGCAATTCTGCATCGATTCCAGTTTTAATATTTCATGAATTAATTTTTTCAAGGTTCCCTATACGATCTGTGCTATTTTTCCTGGTCTATTGTATGAATGTTAATAAAAACTCGAAATTAGCTTCCAAAGTAAAAACAAAAATCTACAAAAATAAGTAAGTATTTAAAAAATTTTTTTTTTTAATCCGATCTATTTTTAAAATATTACTACATATTTGCTTATATGATTTTTGTATATAATATTAGTAATCAGTAATGGCATATAACAGACATAATGTTAAAAAACCATGCATAATCCATTCATTACTTCAAAAGTTATTCAACGGTCCATTTTTTGAGCACTTAAAAAAAAGTAGGCGTGTTCAGGAAAATGACATCTCAGAGGGCTCAGTGTCAAAAACTGAGCAAGCGGTTCCAATATTTTGCTTCCTCAGTAATTTGACACCAAAATTTCTGAGGATTCCTGTTCACGAGACTGAGATTGCTGAGGGCTCTGAGATTTCATTTTCCTGAACACGCCTAATCTTAACTAAATAGATATCAAGTTAGAAAAGCAGCTCTCACGGATCGAAAAATGTGAAGGTGCATAATTTTTCGTTAATTAGTTGTGACAATTACGAATTGGTCATTCTATGTTTTCTATGTTTTTTGTTTCAAAGTGGTAAAAACTACTAATATTTTAAATTCGAAATAATCACAACTAATTAACGGCAAATTATCCAACTTACCATTTTTCGATTCGTCAAAGTTGCTTTGCTAACATGACACTCATGTAGTATATGTACCTTAGCAACATCATGGTAGCTTTTATGTTTATAATAATCATACATTGGTATTTAAAAAATTATTTTCAATTTCCTTTTAAAAATCGATTCATAATATTTATTTCTCTCCAAAAAACCTATCCCATACCAATCCCTAAAATAAAACAAAAATTGACAATAATTTTTTGACAGGCATCAAAAATGAAAACAAACAAAAAATGTATTTCCTTTATCAATTGAGCATAAAACCGTTAACCGGTTATGCGTTTCGATTTTTCTCAGAAGACTCAAATTGAAACACTCCCAATCATTTTAATAGGTTCAACATTATTAATGATAGCTTTTAAATCATGACAATTATTGCAGAAGCCTCAGCATTGATCTTTCCTCAACCCTTATGCGTGGAATCATTTTTTTTATTAGAATTTTCTTTTGTCGAATTTCTCCAAGGAATCACCATTAAAACTTTTAAATTTTTGGAGGCAATTTAATAGATTTAAGATACACAAATTTAATAAGTATTTTTTGGTATACATTTAAGGTTCCGGGGTCATAGCACCTCATTTATGGGATATAAAAGAAAAAGTATAACTACCACCATAAAACGTATTGTATGCAGAGTTCTGACCAATCAACTGCAACAAGCCGACCTTTCATACAAATTTGGTGTTCTGGAAGATTATATTCTCTTTTAAATCCCAAACATGAGGTGCTAAGATCCAAGAGCCCACAATTTACTATCCAAAAACAGTTAGACGCTATTCAAGTGACCGGGAGTGTATTCGAAATTGTTTGATATTTTTCCAATTGATTGTGCCTAATCGGCGGTGAACAAGTGCCACAGTTTCCACTGCCTAAAATTCATATCAACAAGTGTGTTCTCCGACCAACCCGTGTACCTATATCTACCTTCATACCGCGTTCAGTCAACCAAGTGACCACTCCAAGCCCCCAAATCAATGAATTGCCTGTTTATTATTATTGTATATTCCAGATATCAGAAAAATTATCCGATTCACTAACCGTCATCGTTTTGTCGACCACTCTGTATAGGTAAGGTATATAGCAGCAGCAGTAGAAGTGATAGTCGTAAACACAGTATTCCGGCTCCCAGATGACTCTATGATGATAATACCGATGAATAATTTGCCAGTAGGTTATACGGCCACACAGAGTACAATAATAACGAAGCAATAAATACAAAGTTTTGAAAAATAAATTCAAATAAAAAAATACAAATAATAAAAAACAAAACCAATTGATAGTGCACAATTAAACTATGGGCAGGAAATGAAAACGATAGAAAATAATTAATTTAATACAAAAAAAAACTATATGTATATGGGTGGGTGGATGGAGGTCTTTTATTTTGTTTTTTATTTCTAGGACAAAAGAAAATATTTTATTTGACTTAAAAAGCCTGGCGATAGATGGTTGGAAAAGGTTTGGTGGTGGCTAAGGCTGGTGGACAATAATATAATTATATTCATCGTGGGTTGGTCGCCAGTGAAGTGTGAAACCTTTTGTGCACTTTGAAGTTCCTATATAGATTTTTTAGACAGGGTAATTGTTGCACTTTCAATTGATTTTGAATTGAGTTTTTTTGTATTTTGATAAATAATTGTTAGGAAAAGATTATCAAATTGAAAATCAACTTTTATCTGCGTACTCAATAATACTTAACTTTCATTGTAATTGTCTGTACAATTTGTTCATATATAGTATTGGCTTTGGCGATTTGAATCAAATCATTAAAAACTTAAGTACTATCTTATAAGATAGGCTATCGGTTGGTTTCTTTTTCAAAAGCTTATCAAAAGACTACTGATCAAAATTTTTGAATGACTATTGCAATTTAAAAAAAGGATAAACCTTCCGATTTATAATATTTCTTTCAAAATGGCTTGTTTGGCAGTAGGCCATTACGTCAACCCAATTTGTCGGTACATTTTCGATTGTTTCAGTTAATATTTTACAAAGCACTTGAGCAATATTGTATTTAAGTGCCTCAATAGCCCCACACATTGACTGATTACATATAATTATAGAACTAAGGACCAGTCTGTTAAAAGCTTTTCATCTTTAATCAATGACTATTGCAACTATTAAAACATCGCATGTGCCTCTTAACCAACATTTTAGTCAATGAATCTCCAGTTTGAGTCGTTCATTATTGAAATGGAAAAACGAGCCGACTCTGGTTCAAAAGCGACATTTAATAAGAACAGGTGAATGTCATAATACAAATTTAACCCAATGTGAACAAATCGGCCCTAAATGTGCAGTAAATCGATTGAGTGGACAGTTTGTGAAGCTTCATCTAGTCCCATCTTGTTTGAATCATTGCTTGTCCTAGTCTTTCTGGAAATATCAGTTCTCCCCTGACTAAAACGTTTCTCTTATCACCACATGGGTTTTAAATGAAAATGGGGCAATAAAGCCACCACACCAAACATTCCCCCATTGAGAATGCACTGGTTTCTTCATGGCTACGTGCGGGTTATCCCAGTCCCAAATACAGCAATTATTCTTTTTTATAGGTTACCACCGAGATGGAAATATATGCTCATCTGAAAATATTATTTTGCATACCTATTTAATTTTTTGAAACTGTAAAATTTTTCTATCAATTTTTAAATAATTAAAGGTCTGTAGATGCGATCTACTGAGTTTTGGAAGAATCCAAAGATTCATAGAGTTCACCACCCGGGTTCTTGGGGCATCCAGAGATTCGCAGAAACCACCAACCGAGTTCGTGGGGCCTCCAGAGATCCTTAGAGACCACCAACCAAGTTCTAGAGGTTTCCAAAGATTCATAGAGGCCATCAACCGATTTCTGTGGGCCTTTAGAGATCCGTAGAGGCCACAGCCACTAACCGAGTTCTGGAAGCCTCAAAAGATCCATAGAGGCCACCTTACGAGATCTGGGAGCCTCCAAAGATCCGTAGAGGCCACCAACCGAGTTCTGGAGGCCTCCAGAGGTTCATAGAGGCTACAAACTGAATTAAGGGGCCTTCAAAAATCCGTAGAGGCCACCAACCGAGTTTTGGGGGTCTCCAGACATCTGTAGAGGCCACCAACCGAGTTCTAGAGGCTTTCAGAGATCCGTAGAGGCCACCAGCCGACTTCAGGGGCCTTCAAAAATCGGTAGAGGCAACCAACTGCGTTCTGGTGGCCTCCAAAAGATACTTAAAGGCCACCATCCGAGTTTTTGAGGCCTCCAAAGATCCAAGAGGCCACCAACCGAGTTCTGAGGGCCCTCAAAATACCCATTTTGATCTACAAAAAGTCTATATTTAGTGTGAGTCCAATTTTATTGAGAATCTTTTCTCAGAGAACGAATGGAGGAACTTTTATGAACTTTCTGCTTGCACGGAGCCCACCGGGCAAAATCCTGGCTGCCCGGTGGCCCAGTCCACCCCTGTGCATGCATCATTTGCAGTTAGAGCATTCTTTTTACCAAAATTTGTATTTATAAGGTGCGCTTCCTCGACAAACCAAGTATCCGCTTTTGAAGGAACTTTTCAATATTTCTTTGTATTATTGAGGTGGAAATCGACCCATTTCGTACTGAAAAATATTACACTAAGTTACTTTTAGTTCTTTTAGAGCATAAAGGCTGCCAATGTCAAAATAATATATGATTAAAAAAGAAAACCACAGATGGCGTACAATATTTAAAAAAATATATTCCCCTTCTTTTGAATAAGTTATAGGTAGGTACATTGCAATGGAACTCAACGTACTGAGTACAATTATCGTGTACTGGTTACATTTCACTTTAAATACCGAATGCTCACCGGCAAGATAGCCTCAGGTGGTCGATTATACTATGAAAAGAGGTGATTTGTGCGCACTACATATTAATGTTCAAATTACAATGAAGTATGTAGCGGCTACATAACCTAGGAAGTAACTTTTAAATTTTGCCCAACAATGTTCGAGTGGAAATCGTTCGATTTTGTACTGCAAAAATATAATACTGAATTTCTTTAAAATTTTCTAAGCGTATAAAAGCTGCCATTGTCAAAATAGCATGTGATTCAAAAAAGAAACCAGTAAATGGCTGACGTGTAACAAAATAAAATAATTGTAGTAACAAGATTTTCCTTTTTTGAACTAGTTTTAAGCACAGGGAATTCAATGTACTCACTACAATTGACGTATACTGGTTACATTTCAGCTTATATACCCGAATAAATACCAGCAACATGGTTTCAGAAGTCATTTGTGTAGTGAAAAGAGGCTATTTGTACTCAATACATTTTAATGTTCCAATTACAATGAAGTACGAAGTGGCTACATAACCTTATGGAAGTACCTTTAATATTTTTCACAACGATGTGTAAGTAGAAATCGATCCATTTCATGCTGTGAAAATATAATACGAGTTTCTTTTAATTTTCCCAGCGTTTAAGAGCTCTTAATGTCAAAATAGCATATGATTCACAAAGAAACCCGCAAATGGCTGACGTATAACAAAATAAAATGTTTTTATAAACAAGGTTTTCCTCTTTTGAATTAGTTATAGGTTCATGGAAGTCAATGTACTGAGTACAATTGACGTACTCTGGTTACATTTTAGCTTATATACGAAAATGTACACCAGCATAAAATGGTATAGATGGTCATTTGTGTAGTGAAAACATGCCATGTGTACTCAATACATATTAATGTTCCAATTACAATTAAATATGTTGTGGCTACATTATGAAAATATTAAAAACCGTAAAACGCAACTAATAGTTCTATGTAGTCAACACAGTTTTCAACATGTACACAGTACATTAATTATTATTCATGCTGAAATAATATGCCGTGACCCGTGAGTAGATAAATTTATGTGCACTGGGTACATATACTTGTCCTTTAGTGAAGATCAACCTTATGGAATCTATATTCGATAGTCAGTTGGTATATAGGTAATAATTTGTCTCTGGGTCATGAGACTAGTAGATCAATTGACCCTAAAACTTTGATTGTTCCATTTGTTAAATAAAAAAAATAAATTCCCACACTCTGAAATTCATATCAAACGTATTTGCATCCTTTCAAAATATTCATGCCCAAAACCACGACATCGCACATTATCCAAAATCTGCCTACCTATGATAAATCTCAAGCCTCGAGAAGTCAAGATTCACTTAAATACATTAAAAGCCATTAAGCCTGAGAAAGTATTCTCCTTCCCAGCATCAGCACCTTGAAATTGCCTTCCAACCAGCTTAAGACATTTCAAAACATTGAAATAGAATTCCTGACGTTGCTGAGGGTAGATATAGGTATTATAGTTTGTATCTTAACTGAGTTCAACAATTATAAAATGATGACAATGCGCGCGGCATAAAACATAACCACGCCACAACAACAAATGCACACAAAAAATTCATACAAATACAAAAACAACAATACTAAAATCCCAGAGAAAAAAAAAGTTCTCTACCGAAGAGGGAGATTGGAAAAAAAAAGCTGCCTGCCTGCAACACCTGAGAGATCAGAAACGGAGATGTATCCTTAAAAATTTCAAAACACACACAACATATTGCCCCATTCCAATTGACGACATCGACGACGATTCTACACAACAAGCAACAACTGTAGGTAGGTATGGCAGAAATAAATACAAAAAAAAAAAAACAACAACAAAGACCAAGTTGTCTGGGAGGCTGAACGAGATGCGACAACGCGACGACGACACTATGGCGGCAGAATTTCAAAATTAACTCAAGGAACACGGGAGTGTCACAAAAGTCTTCTCCCTCTCCAAGTAAATCGAACTGATGCAAGCAGAGATGCATCAGCAGATCAATTGAATTCCTTGCTCCATTTGGCTTGTCTCTCTGGATTTTGAAGCTCACAGTATTTAGTGCAAGGATCTGTCTGTAGTTTTATTTGTTTTTTTTCTGTAGCTTGCTCCATCTCTCTTCTCCACGAGGTTGAAGCTGGAAGATATAAATTTAGCAAATGAATGGAGTTGCTCCACGCTTACACACAGCTCAGAGACGATCGTGGGAGTTGCAGGAACTAAATTGCAAAAAACTAAGAGATATCTTATTAAAAATTGCGGATGCTGCCTGCCACCATACAAATATCGTCGAGTCACTGCCTCCCCATATATCGTATGGAAGTAACCACACCACAATGGCCAAGACAGACAGAAAGTGAGTTAGTATCTCCATCGATTTGTCCACAGTGGCGGATGAGAATCGAAGGATGGCTCATTTTGTGCGGCGCATAATCGGAAGAGGTATAGGTACGCCCAAGTCCAAGTCGCATTTCAAGTTCGTGGTTTAGCATAAGGATATAGCTCTTTGGAAGAATTAATTTTTCAATATGTTTCCCATATGCGAGTATTTAGCCAATTTAATTTTTTGTCATCCTCTTTGGTCTTCCACACAACAGTTTCAGGCTGTCCCCTCTGGATGGTCCTCTGGTAACACTGCGCATTCTGGCACAAAAAAAGGTACGAGAAGCAAACAATCAGGATTCTCATGATTTGCATGGGAAGATCTGGATCAGGATAGGAAACAAACTCAAGGGATCGAAGTAATGCTAAATTTCGTAAGTATTTCTCTCCTTGTTTTGTTTTTTTTTTTTTAATTTTGTATTTATTTAAATCTGTTTGTTTAAAAAGAAATGAGGAAAATGAGGGCAACAAATTCAAGGGCCTGCCTAAAACCGAAAATGCTAAGTTCACCCTTGCGCATGGGCGACCTGCAAACTTGATCTGGACCAGTAACGCAACAATCAGTCACGGTGAAGCGCTTGTTTTACTTCCTCGTGGTGGTCCCTGGGCAGTTATCTGCGTATCCCTTAATACTTAAATAGGCTAAAATTACAAGTCCGAAAGGCCTTTTACTCTAGGAAAGGCTACGGAGGTTAGCGTTCTTCGTAGCTGATGAAATCAATTCCACTATAAGGAACACGACGCTACGCCTCGAATAAGAAATTATAACACGTTGATGACTTTTGGCTATTGTACCTGGACAAAGATTGGTTTCTGGACGCTTCTTGACAATGGAAGTGAAGGTCCTCAAAATGCCAGATTCCTCCAATTAGAGAAGGAATCCATGTGGTATGAGATGGACTCGACATCTTAGGGATTATTGAAGTTAGGCACCTGGAAGTTATCTGCTGCTTTTCAAAACAGCTCACAAGATCTTAATTTCTTGGGTGGAGGTATTCTGAAATCTATGTTCCGGACTGGAGTATTCACGTCACCATCATACAACGTTACGCCCCTACGGAGCTCTTTTCTGTCGAGGAGATAGAGGCCTTTTATAACCGGCTGAGTGCTGCCGTACACCACGTGGAGACAGAATCCATATGAGTGTGCAATGAGTATGATAGGCTCAGGCATTTTATGGGAAAGCATGGTGTTAGTGACCGTAACGACAATGGCGAACGTTTTTTAGATTCCTGTAACGCCAACCGCTTTGTAATAGAAGGGACCATGGTTGAGCTCATGATGTCCGACAAGGTCAGTTGTTGAGTGTCAACGGAAAAATAATCGGCAACGTCTCCAGGACGTTTGCAAGAAGAGATTTAGACCTGGAAATGGCCCGAGACCACCATCTGATGGTTGCTATCGTAAGATTATGCCAATATGCAGTCCGAAGATCCCAAGAAAACATCAGAATTCCTTAGTTCAATACCGATAGACTAAACGAACCAGCAGTCCACCAACAACTACTGGGGACCACCTTTCACAAGGATTGAGAGCAATCAGTGCATGGGACCCGCCTCCATCGAAAGTGATTGGTGTGCTGTGAAAAATGTTTTTATATCCAGTGCTGAATGTATAGTCAGTCTGTCGCAGGAAGAAACAGTGCCTTGCTTTCCGAACAAACTTCGGCTAGGATCAAATAAAGAAAACAGCTCGCATTGCAGCTACTCCAGCAGCAGAGAGAGACAAGCTAGAGTCTGGGTATGCTTAAGTTGAGAGAAGTTCACCGTAGCGTGTGACGTGGTTAGCGTAACTATATATCAACGCATTGGCAACAGAAAAGGCCGCAAGTGAATGTGTTTGCAGGATCGTCTGCAGAATTACCAAAGAGCTTACAGGTGTCCAGTCCAAAGCTCTAAACAACACTTGGTAAGATACAGAAGGATCACTAAAAGTTTCGGATGAGGACCAGCTTAAAAGGTGGAAAGAGCACTTTTCAGTGGTTTTAAACCACGTTTTCACCAGTGAATGCACCCCAACACCCAAAGACCCATCCGTAGTAACAAAGTCCCGCACTGTATCCCCCAGTAGAGAAGAAATCTAGGCCATAATCTGAAGAACAAGAAAGCGGTTGGGCTTGACAGTATTCCCAAAGAGCTCATACGAGAGCTTGGAGAACAGAGAGTTTTCCTAAGGAGTGGAAAAAGGAAATGATTGTCAAGCTCCCAAAGAAAGGAGACCTTACGCAGTGCGTAAACTGGAGAGGCGTTTGCGTGCTGTCTGCTGTACCCAAAGTAATAGCAAAAATCATCCTCAAACAAAGACACGCTTGACGGCAAATAAGCCGGATTCCGCACAACTGTATCTTCCTGTGTGGACCGCATATCAACACCTTGTGGATCATTATTGAACAGTACGATGAATATCACCGATCACCACTTCACCTGCTATTCATCGACTTCGAAAAGGCGTTTGACGTTGTCAATAGGGAGTTTATCTGACTTGCGCAGGAGGGGCATCCCGGATAAAATGATTGCTTTTATTAAGGCTACATATGATGGATCCAAATATCGTACTTGGGGAAGGACTATCTAAGAGGAATCAGCACAGCTGGAGAGAATTGGAGAGAGCTGAGGTACATATCCAGAAACCGTAAACGATGGTGCGTAGGAGTAGTATGTTGCCTTTACATTTCTTGACTAAGGAACGAAATCTCGCATTCAAAACCTTGCATAACGAAATTTCGCAATTACAAAATCCGGCTTTTCATAACCTCCCAAATAAAAAATCCCGCTTTTGACAATCCCACAATAATAAAATCCTGCAAACTAAAATCTCTCTAAAAAAAATCTCGAAAAATTAAATTCCCTTGCAACAGATTCATATTTCGCACGAGATTTGAATTCGCAAGATTTTTATTTAAAAAAATGCGAGATTTCCTGAGTTCTGCAAAACAAATTGAGTGCCTACCTACTTTTAGACCATGTTGTTATTCATAATTGTTATTGATTATATTTCAATTGTTATTAAGAGCATTTTTTTTTGGTGCAAACCCGCATGCGATGCTACTGTGAGGCTTGAATTTGCGAGATCTTGTTTTCCAAGATTTTGGTATACGAGATTTTAAATTGCAAAATTTCAGTTGATATTTGCGAAATTTTTTGGTACGAAATGGAAATGCGATTTTGTTGAAAGCCAGATTTTGTAATTGCGAAATTATTAAAAGCAGGATTATTAATTTGCGAGATTTCGTTTTTCAAGATAAAAAAAGCGAGATTTTGTTATTTGAGATTTTGGTTTGCGGAGTTTTGTTCCGCTCCCAGGTTCTTTCGGAGCAAAGATAGGGTCAAGTTATACTTAAGTCAAATTTAAAATAGGCTTAAGGCTTTAATATGACGTGTTCCTACCGCATAGCGCGAGGCAGCCACGCCTTTACATTAATTTTTTCCGCAGTGAAAAGTTTTTTTTTTGTGGAAAATCATGAATCTTAATCCTTTTCCTTCATTTCATTTCGTGTACAATGACCTCTCTCTCTCTCTATGGTGTTCTTGAATTTATTTCTTCAAGCTTCAACTCAAACCCAAAAAGGCGACAAAGCATGTAACCGGTAAATTAAAATGGAAAAGGATAAAGTTTAATTGGAAAACTCTATCCAACACACAAAATGAATGCCTATTATATGAAAACTAAATAAGTTCTAGTCAAGGATTCCAAAAAGATAGATATAGAAGAGCCAGCAGCACCATCACATCACACCGGTGTGTGATTGCTGGTGCTGCTACTGTGCTATGCGACTTAACTTCCTTTAGTCACCTCTCCACCACCAACTACCGTCACACAGGACGAATGGTTTTATGCCTTGACGTATCTCCCACCTCCCCTCCTTCTCTCTCTCTCACCCTCTCCCAAACTCTATTTAACACCCGAAGCAAAAGGATTAATTAGGATAGTATTCTGTTTGGTTGATAGTTTTTCGAAGTTGGTTCAGGTTTTCTTATAGGTAGTAGCAGAAAAACCTTTGGAAAAAGATTCAGCCAACGGAACGAATGAAAAGTTTTCCTTTTCTTTGTGTACCTACAAGTTTTGGAAGGTATCTTCTATAGGTAGGTATAGGTTTAGGTAAGTCAGGGTGGCTTCAGAAAACAGAAAAACCACCAAGAACCATTTAAAATCTCTGCAGGAATCCAAAATGCGGATGTAATTATTATCAATAGATGAAGAAGACTTTGTACCAAGATTTCCCCAGCCAGAATGTCCTTCTAACAACTTTATCCAATATTAGCAACAACACAAAAATAAATCCTTGAATATACTTTTTTAATAATTCAAAAGTTTCATGGCAATTTTTCAAATCATTTAACTCACAATTTAATTTTACAACAGGAGCACACCCTTTTTCTTCTTGTATTGTGTCCTTGCACCAGCAGTATCAGAGTGGAAGCATAAAGAATTAATAATTTGAATAAGGATTCGCTGCGCTTGATGACAAAAAGCAATCGTCAGTCCCAGTCGTCGTCGTCGTCGTTGGATCACGTATGCAAAACGTCACCTTATTCGTGCTGAGCGAAAACAAAAAACAAAAAACATCCCTCCTTGCGCGTATTGGTGAGAATCCTTGCTTATTCCTTGTAATATTATCCAGGGGACTATGTGTACTATTGTATTGGATTTTAATACCATTTCACAATCAAATTAATTGGTCACGCGAAGAGAATTACATCATCATCATCATCATCATTATTATGTCGAATGGCAACTATACTGAAGGTTTGTATATCCTTTTTCTATTCCTATAACACTCTAGGTACACATAGAAAGCACAATATATCTATTATTTTGTATCTCCGTTTAAATTTTAAACTGTATAAATTTTCTACAATACATTTGTAAGATGATGGAAAAAATTGCGGAACAAATGTATGCAAATAGGATTTATAATTTGGTAATTTCGAAGGATTTATTATGTATAGAAGATACAAGGATATTGCACACTTTCAATGCATTATAAATTTCATGGTGGATTTTAATTTAATATTATTAAATTTTTCCTCATGTTTTATTGGCATCATACCTACTAATAGGAGGGGATGCTTCTTGGGATTTTTTCAATGTGTAAACTAACAAATAAATTATGAAGTCTTGTTATCCTTTTTGAAATTTTACGGATAATTTTTTAAAACTAATAATGCAATTTGAGAGACTGGTTCCCATGAATTCATTATTTTTTTTCTTAACAATTTTACTATACAAAATATGACATTTATGGTCTAGGAGCTGGCTGCGAATTTTTGGGTTGAACGCATAATCAAATCAAAATGCACGACTGTGTTGCACGTACTTGCTTTTGTGTTAATAAGGCTGAAGGTTTAAGAAAATTGTATATAAAGATATGGAAATAATGAGAAAAAATTGTTCAAAAGCATCAAATACGATATTTAAACTAGTTAAAACAACTCTTTCGATAGTGTGAGGTAGTTTGAGACCGTCATTTTAATTCTTGATTGAACATGATTGTATGAAAAAAAAATTTAAAATCGTAGAAGCGGTTTTTAAAAAAAATATTTTTTTATAATGTACAAATCAAATTCTTAAAACATTTTTAAGGAAAAATGTTGGTATGCAAATCTTTTTATCTATGTGCATATAAAAATAAAATTTCAAAAAAAATTGTCAACCCGTGTTCGAGATATCGAATTTTCAAAATAATAATTTTAAACTTTTTTTGAAAATTAAAAAAATTCTTTTTTGACAATTTTAATAACAATATTATTTAAACTTATTTGAAATTTGTATATAAGAAATCTTATCTCAGTCCTTTCAGCTGATGATGAGAAAATTCAAAATAAAAAAAAAACATTCTATCAGAGGTTCTACTTATAGTTGCTTAGTCTCAAATTTTTGGCATACAATCGCACTAATTTTGGGCTATCAAAATTTTAGGAGCCATTTTTGAGAAAAAAATATTATCCTTAACGGTTTTTTAACTTTTGTTTGGAAGGTTACCGTTAGTTTCGCATTCATCATCATCGTGTCCTGTAACCCCGGCTGGGGCATAGGGCGTCAACAAAACGTCTCCATCCTTCACGGTCTGCTGCAAGGTACTTAAGCTGTGGCCACGTCTTTCTCTGGGATTCTGCTTCCGCTAAGACAGTTGATTTCCATGTTTTTCTTGGTCTTCCAACCCGCCGTGCACCCTGAGGATTCCATTCAAAGGACTGCTTTGCAATTTCATCGTTTGGTTTCCTCAGTGTGTGACCAATCCAACGCCATTTACGCTTTCTTATGTCGACGTCCAACCGCTCTTGACTTGTCCTGCGCCACAATTCCTCATTTGATATTATTTGTGGCCAGCGAATCTTTAGGATGTGGCGAAAACAGCGATTCACAAAAGCCTGCAATTTCTTCGAAATGGTAGACGTGACTTTCCAGGTTTCACAAGCATATAACAGCACGGATTTGACATTGGATTCGAAGAATCTCAACTTAGTGCGTAAGGAGATTTGACTTGATTTCCAAATTGGGGACAGAGTACCGAAGGCAGCACGAGCTTTATTTATTCTACTTTTAACGTCCAGATCCGTACCACCGTTTGCAGAAACAATACTGCCAATGTAGTTGAACAGTTCCATTACTTCAACTGGCGTCTCCTGTAGAATAATACGCTGCTGTGTGGAGCGGCCTGTGAGCATTATTTTTGTCTTTTTGCTGTTAATTCTTAGACCACTCGACTCTCCCTTCACTTGCAGTGTTTGGCACATCCCGTTCAGCCCACTGATGTTATTTGCCAGTAGACATATGTCATCGGCATAGTCTAAATGACTGAGCCTTTCGAACGGTCTCCATTGAATGCCCTGTCGCTCAGCTGTACCAACACTGGCCGTCAATACGTCGTCCATCGCCAGCAGGAAGAGAATTGGCGATAGAACATCCCCTTGTCTCACACCCTGTTGCACTACGAAGGAGTCGGATAGCTGCCCATTGTGCAAAACAAAACACCTCGCGTTGTTGTAGGACTCTTTAATAATGGCAACAATTTTTGGTGGAATTCCTCTACCAAGCAACGATCTCCATATACATTCTCGGTTAACTCGATCAAAGGCCTTTTCAAAATCCACGAACATGAGGTAAAGCGGTGATTGATATTCCATCGACTGCTCGAGGACGATACGCAGGGTGTTGATATGGTCGACACACGATCGACCACTGCGGAAGCCAGCTTGATGCCTCTTGAGTGTAGACTCGATTCTATCCTTTATTCGCTCGAGTATGATTGTTGCCATTAGTTTTGGGAAAACGGACAAAACGGTGATACCACGCCAATTGTTGCGATTCTTTAAGTCACCTTTCTTTGGCAACTTAACAATCACACCATCCTTCCAGTCCCTGGGATAGCTTTCGTTTTCCCAAATGTTTTGTATCAGCGGATGTAAAATACTAGCCGCTGCTACGGGATCGGCTTTCAGGAATTCAGCTGGTATTCCGTCCAGTCCAGCTGCCTTGTTGTTTTTGAGGAGATTTATTGATGTACGAATTTCCGATTCTGACGGGGGTTCGATGTCAATACCCCTATAGGACCTGCGCATCTCGTTTAGTTGGGGCACTTCAGCACTCTGCTCAACTGAATCCTCATTTAGCAGGGCACAAAAATGGTCCTTCCATCTACGAAGCTGATCCTCAATTGATACCAAAAGTGTGCCATCCACATCCATTACAGGATGATTGGTGTTGCTTTTTTTCCCGATAACATCTTTGGCTATTTGGTACAATTCCCGGATATCTCCTCTTCTGGCAGCGCTTTCCGCATTATCTGCGAGTCCATCCAACTTCACCCTCTTGTCACGTCTCACACAGCGGTAGACCATCTTATGTGCAATGCGGTACTCTCTTCGCAAGTCAGCCTTTCGTTGAACATCAGCTTCTGCATTTATTTGGATTTTCAACGATTTGTGAAGTTCGATTTTATCCCAGGTGTCTTGCATTAGAGTACATTTTTTTCTTAAAATATTTTAAAAAGTATTAAAACACTATTCAGTATCAAGTTGCAAGAAAATATATGATGTCGGTTTCGAAATATTTGATTAAAAAAAAAAATTGAAACATTTTTTAAAAATACAAAAAGTATTTTTTTAGAAATATTGGTAACAAGAATTGTTTATAATTTTTAGATGCTTCTGTATAAAAATAATTATTGAATTAATAAGTTTCGTTATAAAGATAATCCAAAATAAAATTTTCCTTGGGAGGTACCATTTATAACTATTTTTTGAAAATGGTTTCTATTCCATTGAAAAATAAAAATGAGATTTTGTAAAATTGCTAAGAAAGTTGTATGGCAGGTACCGTTATTTTTGGTTCTAAAAAAATAAAAAAATTGCATCTTCGTCTCCCTATTTTCACTTAAAGTTACTAATTATGGGTTAAGTGTGATTCTAATAACGCACGAACAAAATATCAGAGCATTAGATTCAGACGAGAAAAAAATCGTTTCGGAGAGGGGAGATTTATTTTCCCCCCGTTTAGGCGGGGGGCGTAATTTTCTAAAAAGATGACCCAGAATAGAAAAAAAAATTATTAAAAACAACAATACTAACAATGACAGTGTTTTTTAAAGCCATGAATCCACACTTTAATATGCTTTTCAAATCAAGTGTTTATTGTAAATAGTTTTTGAACAAATAATTTTTAAACTTAAAATTTAAAAAAAAATAATAATTTTTTTAAGATTGAAAATTATTTTGACCAAACAGTTTTAAGTGTAAAATTGTCAAATTCGGCTCAGTTTCCTAGTAATACCAATTATATTGAAAAGTGGCCAGTGTGACCATTCTCTCAGAAAAGCAATGTAGAATTAAGTAGAAATTTCGGTTTCTAACATGTTATTATTTCAAACAAACAAATTAGATAATAAAACTTGAACGTAATTATTGTTCCTTTGTTTTCATTTTCCAATATATTCAATGGCCTATTTACATTGTTTATGAGCCAAAATATTGAACTCTAGACCTTTGGCACCTCATACATATATAGGAAATTTGGGAAAAAATAATGCCATCTAATTGGTCAGAAAAGGTTAGCTATAGTCTTAGAAATTGGTCAGCCACGGATAAGTTGTAATCAAGGCTTAAAGTTTCTCAATGTCACGCAAAGTAACGTGCGATTTTTCACACTAAATTTGCAAAAATATTTGCCATCCAAAGGATCTCTAGATCGTGATAAAATTTTGTTATGAATTTTTAAATAAAAATCAAGGTCATAGCAATTTTTGGCTTCTCATTCAAGGGAAATTCACAAAAATAACTATCTCAAAGGCTTTAAGATCAATAACAAAAGGTCAGCTAGTTTCAGTGATTGGTCAGCTATAGATTCTGTGTCAGCATAAGTTGTCTAACAAAGAATCACCAGGGTACGATCTCATAACTGCTCAGGTTTTGAAAGAAATGCCTTTAATAGCCTTCAAGAAACTTTGATTTATAATAAACGCATGCCTTAAACGAAGATATGTGCCACATCACTGGAAAATTGCAGAAGTCATTGTTATACCTAAACAAGGTAAGCCACCAACAGAAGTAACATCTTACAAACCAATATCGCTTATACCAATCATGGAAAAAGTTTTTGAAAACTGCTACTGAAAAGGCTTAGTAAAATAATAGAAGAAAGACTAATTCCGAGCCATCAGTTTTGATTTAGAAATAAACATTCCACGATAGACCAAGTGCATCGAATTACGGATGTTGTGGAAAAGGCACTTGAAGAAAAACAAGTATGCTCGGCTATATTCTTAGATGTTGCTCAGGCCTTTGACAAGGTTTGGCACTTGGGACTTGAGTACAAACTGCATAGGGACCTTCCCAGGCAGTACTACGAAATACTGAAATCCTACGTTACGAACATACCCTTTAGAGTACGGTACGACCAAAATAGCTCGGAACTAAAGAAAATTGAAGCCGGTGTACCACAAGGAAGTGTCCTAGGACCAACCCTGTATCTGTTATATACAAGGGATATTCCAGTGGACATCAACGCTATCATGGCCACCATTGCTGATGATACTGCAATATTGGTGCCAGATAAATCCGTTACGAAGGCTACACAAAAATTGCAAAATGCAGTTGATAAAGTTAGTGATTGGACGCAAATATGGCGCATCAAACTAAACGAAACAAAATCGACGCATATAAACTTAACCAATAAAAACATAAACAATGTTCCAATTTATATAAACAGTACAGCAGTATATCTTACTCCAATATCGCCAAATACCTTGGAGTGACTTTGGATGCAAAGCTTAAATGGAAAGAGCACATCAAAAAGAAAAGAGAAGAACTAAACATGAAGTACAGAAAAATGTACTGGTTACTAGGAAAGAACTCTGACCTATCTATCCAGAACAAACTAATGTTATATAAGCAAGTATTGAAACCCGAATGGACATATGGCATCCAACTATGGGGCTGTACAAAGAAAACAAATGCTGAACCCATCCAAAAATTCCAAAGCAAGGTCCTTCGTGGAATAATTGATGCCCCTTGGTATATAAAAAATAGCGATCTACATCGTGACCTTCAAATTGAAATGGTTACAGAAGTGGTTTAAAAACACGCTGTATCACACAATCAGCGACTGCAAAGTCATACAAACTCTGAAATGGAGACCGTCCTAAATGTACAAAACAATGTTCGGAGATTAAGAAGAACCAAGCCTCATGAGCTGATGGTCTAAAAGCTATGGGAAAGTGTTATAACTATAAACTTCCCCCAATTTTTTTTTTTTTTTTTATAATTTGCGCGCACTAAAAGGATTTTGACTACCCTTAATATGATGAGAGGATGAGACACAGTGCAAGCGAAAATAGGGAAGGATTCAAGAGGAGATACCGATGCACATTGGTTTTGAAGCTCTGAATATCAAAATGGAAGGGAAAAACAGAGCCTGGTAAAGCATTCCACATTCGTGTTGTACGGCTAAAGAAAGAATCTCTGTACTTGACAGTACGTCCGAAGTTGGGCTCAAGGGTAAACTGATGGGCATTCCTAAGAGCGCGAGTATTACGGTTGAATTGTTTAAGGGGAGGAATGCAACTGGCTATTTCACTAGAACATTGCTTGTAAAAATAGCGATAAAATAATGAGAGACATGAAACATGGCGGCGATGTTTCAGAGTTGAGATTGTTTGAGTAATAGATCTATCACCTATCATTTTAAAGGCTCTATTTTGTATTCTATCTAAGAGATTCAAGTGAGTTATAGGAGCACCTGCCCAAATGTGGGAGTTATACTCAAGCTTGGGACGGATGAAGGCCTTGTAGATTATAGCCAGATCAGAAGGGGAAAAGAATTTCTTACATCTTCGGAGAAAACCTAAACACTTTGCAGCATTTTTGGCGACGTTGAATATGTGATCGTTCCACAAAAGGTGGTCTGTGATACACATACCCAGGACTGAAAGCTGGTCAGTTTCCTCGATGCAAGTACCGCTCATGGATAGCGGCATTGAGGGTGGGTTTTGCTTCAGCGACAGCAGACAGCATTGGGTTTTTGAAGCATTAAATTCAACACGGTTTTTAATTCCCCACTGGACAATGCTGTCAAGATCAGAATTTAATGAGCTTATCATACGGTGCCGTTGAAGTTCCACATCCGAAGGACAGGGATGTGAATCTAGAAATGAATATGAAAAGCTGAGGGTGCTATCGTCAGCAAAACAATTTAATGGATTAGAAGTTTCAGACAAGAGGTCATTAATGAAAATGAGAAAGAGAGTCGGAGACAAAACGGAGCCCTGGGGCACACCAGCATTTATTTTATGAATATCAGACTTGTAACCATCCAAGACGACTTGTATTGAACGATCCGAAAGGTAATTTCTAATCCAAAGAAGAAGAGATTCATCGATACCAAAAGCACGCATTTTCGATAAGAGAGCTTGATGCCAAACTCTATCAAATGCCTTTGAAATATCAAGTGCAATAATCTTACTTTCTCCAAAACGATGTAAAGATTTGTTCCACTGTTCGGTGAGATATACCATCAGATCACCAGTGGACCTATTGCTACGAAAGCCATACTGTCGGTCATTAAGAAGCTTTCGTTCTTCAAGATATTTCTTAAGCTGATAATTAATCAGCGTTTCCATGACCTTGGAAAGAAGGGACGTAAGTGCAATTGGACGATAATTAGAGGGAGAAGAAGATACGCCTTTCTTAGGGACAGGCTGGACAAATGCTGTTTTCCATCCACTCGGAAAGAGACCTGTAGAGTAGGACAGATGGAAAAGCTTACGCAGTGGTTTTGCCAGCGTTGAAGAACACCTCTTCAGAACAATGGGAGGGATACTATCCGGGCCAGCGGATTTGTGTACATCGAGATCTTTTAAAACTCTTGCTACTGCACGAGTGCGAAAGAAGATTTGTCCCATAAAATCATTGGCGCTCTCAAGTACAGGTGGAGTCATGACACTCTCTGGTAGCGTCGAATTAACAGCAAACTGTGCTGCAAGCAAATTGGCGATTTAAAAATTAAGAAATAAAAATCATTTGTCGATCTTTCATAGATTGGTCCTGATTCACCGGTGGTTTTAGTGCGGTAAGAGTCCCACACTACTTGGTACAGATTCTTACCGAGTGTCTTTTGAAGATTTCCATCGGATAATAAAAAAAAAAAACCTGCTGTATACAGCTTTTTTTTACAAAATTTTTATTTTCACATAGAAGTTCTTAAAAAAAAATAAACAAATTGCTTTTAGTAAAGTTTTTATCTTTCGGTGAAAAGCCTTTTCCAAAAAAATTGTCACTAATGATACCTCTCACGGAAGCACTATATTTTAGACGTATACCAAAATCCTTAACAGTTTATGATACCTCCTTCAAGTTCAGGTGCCAATTTCGTTTGTCAGCACATTCGTCTAACATTCCTTGTTTCTTGTTTTTCTTTCTTTGGTTATAATTAAACATAATTACATCGGGTCTTTTCTGTTATGAAGTTGTTTCAACAAAAAATTGTTTTACGATAATCATATATCAACACAGTCATATTTTATATCCTTATGAAAAAATCAGAAGAAAATGTTAACATTTGTATTAAGAAGTACGCTTTTATGGTGACCATCTGCTATTTTTTTATATACTGAACCATCAGTCATGCAATTGAATGGTATTTCAAATTTCAATAGAAATCGAAAACTTAAATATTCAATTTGATCTTTAAAAAAAAATAAACTTTAGGTATAAGGCACTCACTTAAAAATTGTGAAACGAAATTTAAATAAAAAAAAACATGTTTAAATAATAAGTTTAAATAATTTGTTGAATTTCTTTCTTAAACAAGTGCATATATTGCAAATCTATTTATAGATGTTTTTTTTTCATTTCAAGCTTTGAGCAATTTAAGGATATTTTTTTTTTATTTTACTTTAATTATTTCTTATTAAGAACAATTAAATACATTTAAGAACAAATGATTCTTATACACACTAAGGCAAGGCTATAGTTTCAGTGACAGCGATTTTTACATTTCAATTGCGTGAATTAGTGATTTCAAGCAAATTCAAGCAAATGGAGTTATTGCGATGCATAGCTTTCTAAAGCTAGTTACAGCCTTACGCTATAAGAAAACAGAATATACTTACATCCCGATCTTACCCAATCTTTAACATTATTATTAATTGAGATTTTTGTTTGTGTATTTTTTTTTTTGAAAATATGGTCACCCTAATTTCACACCTTTCGACAATTTATAAACATAAATATCAAATTTTGAATAAAACAAAAAAAATATGTACACAAAACAGAAGTTAATACTTCTCATTCATCGCACTATGTCTTACGAAAAGAAAAAAAAAATATTTCAAGTGATCTTCCGTAAAAAATAAAAAGTGCTTCAACCATAAAGAACCTATACACTAATGCTAGAGGCAATAGCAGCAGAGGGTCGTATGGCGTTTCGGTGCAAGAATGCTTACACTAATCTTTCTGCAAGTATCTCAGATGTTTCTGATGTTGATAGATAGACGATGAGTTTTAGAGAAAGAAAGTGATGTTCACTATATAAACGATAAACGGTGGAATGTGCATCACAGTATTTAGTCCCAAAAAGATCACACATTATTTATTTCGGAAAAAAATGTTTATAAACAATAATTCTTTTTTAATAATAATTTTTCTTTCTTTGGTTTATGAGGAAAGAGTGATGGTTATGTTCATTAAAATGAAATGCATTGAGATATTAGCTGGATGTGAGGTTCAAAAAACGAATTTTTAATTTTTGAGTTTATAGAAGAGGAAGTAAACAAATATAAGGGAAAAAGGTATAAATCAATATCAATAGTTTATGAAGATAGTAATGACTGGGAAATGTATACCTACTTAATTCAGTTATGGTGGAGTATGGATTATCAAAGGGCACGGTAGTGCCCAGCCAAGTTCGCGGCACTACACCCTTTTTACAGGAACAAACTCAGGCGATTTTCAACCCCCCTCTAACTTCAGTACCAATAAAGTCAGAAACTTCAAATTCGCAGTATTTGCTGAGCTGATCAAACACAGGTGGCTCACCAAATTTCAACTCCTTAGCATTAGTAATTCCCGAGATATAGGACTTCAAAAATCGCAAAAACCGTAACTGACTGACTGACTCACTGACTCACTGACTCACTGACTCACTGACAGATCATCAAAATTATGGAGCACTTCCAGACATCGTAGAAACTTGAAATTTCGCACAACGGTAGACCTTGTGGTGCATACAAAGGAAAAAATCGAAAATATGCTATTTTCTATCCAGGGGGCGTGGCATCCACCCACTTTGTTAAAAAATCTTATATTATATATGGAGCACTTCTGATTGTTGTAGAACAATGAAAATTGGTGGGTCTGTAGGGCTTCAAGTACTTAGAAAGAAAAAAATTGAAAAATTGAAATTTTCATTCAGGGGGCGTGGCATCCACCCACATTCTTTAAAATCCTTATAAATTATATGCAGCACTTCCGATTGTTGTAGAACGATGAAAATTGGTAAATCGGTTGGGCTTGAAAGACTTAGAAAGAAAATAATTGAAAAATTGGAATTTTGCATTCAGGGGGCGTGGCATCCACCCACATTATTAAAAATTCTTATAAATTATATGCAGCACTTCTGATTGTTGTAGAACAATGAAAATTGGTAGGTCGGTAGGGCTTGAAGTATTTAGAATGAAAAAAATTGAAAAATTGGAATTTTCCATTCAGGGGGCGTGGCATCCACCCACATTCTTAAAAATCCTTATAAATTAAATGGAGCACTTCCGATTGTTGTAGAACGATGAAAATTGGTAAGTCGGTTGGGCTTGAAGTACGTAGAAAGAAAAAAATTGAAAAATTGGAATTTTCCCTTCAGGGGGCGCGGCGGCGTGGCATCCACCCACATTATTAAAAACTCTTATAAATTATATGGAGCACTTCTGATTGTTGTAGAACAATGAAAATTGGTAGGTCGGTAGGGCTAAGTACTTAGAAAGAAAAAAAAATTGAAAAATTGGAATTTTTCATTCGGGGGGCGCGCCATCCACCCACTTTATCAGAATTGCTATTATTTATATGGAGCGCTTTCGGTTGTCGTAGAATTATGAAACTTTGTAAGGCCCTAAGGCTTGATTTTCACCTGGTAAAATTAATCTTTGCAAAAAGGAGTGAAATCACAACAAAAACATAAATGTTAAAAAAAGAGCCAAGTTCTTATGTGTACAAGAAACCTGTACGTAAAAAGTCAGCCAAAAAAAGTAATGAGATCTAAAATATATGCCAAGTTTTAAGTTCATAAAGCTCAATATCAAATATCTTAAGTAGAGAAATATCAAAGCAATTCCAAATCATGACAGAAATTTGGTATTTAATGATTACTGATTAAAATTTGGTGGATTTACTTGGCAAGTTTTCTCTTAATTACTTACTTAATCACAATTTTAAAATATATGAAAACTTGACCAGTGAACCCACCATATTTTAATCAGTAATCATTAAATACCAAATTTCTGTCATGATTTGGAATTGCTTTGATATTTCTCTACTTAAGATATTTGATATTGAGCTTTATGAACTTAAAACTTGGCATATATTTTAGATCTCATTACTTTTTTTGGCTGACTTTTTACGTACAGGTTTCTTGTACACATAAGAACTTGGCTCTTTTTTTAACATTTATGTTTTTGTTGTGATATACTTTAACAGGATTTCGTATTTAATTAATCTCTCGGAAGCTAAGGCCTTAGACTTGTCTTCCTTTTTAGAACTTTGAACTTTATACAATTGACATCAAAGATGCATCCCTTTACCTAATCTATGCAAAATGCAACAAGAACCGCTTTTTCCAACTACTGATTTTTTTGTTGTTGTCAATAGCGTTTTCGCAATAGAATGTTTAGTGCGGGTATACACAGATGTAAGCCTATGATCTTTGAAATTTTTTTTCTTTACAAGCATCACAACCTACCTATCTACACCACCGGAGAAGAAGAAATAAACACCGCCACACAGTAATCAAAGATTCCACCAAAACGCGGCGCCTAGTCCTATAACCTAAGTATAGTGACTCCGCATAGAGAATCGAACTCCAAAAACCCTTCGCGCCAACGCCAAGGACCCAATAGGTCCTCTCCCTTGTCTCCTTCCAATTCCAACAAACTAACAACTGATGATGTTGAATTCTCCTTGTGATTTTTCGCCACACCGAGTTTGTATATGTGTGTGTGTGTGTGTAATAATTTTAATTCCTTCTGTCGATGTCCAATGTTGTGTTGTCACGATATCAAAGCATTTTAATTGGCCGATTTATAGATTTAATTACGTATTCATGCGAAACATCGAAACCGTGATTCGTAAAAATACACATTTTTTTCGTATAGTGTATGTACCTACTCCTGACTCGTCTCATCTTGACTTGTCTCCCGCAGTAAGACCAAGGAAGAAGCTATCTTTACGGATGGAAGAGAGATGCTTCAGCAACATTGATTTCGGGATTCGCGCAAGAAGCGGTCGGATTGTTTTGCCGAAGAGGGGGTGTAGAGGAGGGAGGGTGATGGGGATGTTTTGGATGGAATGGGATGGTGTGGTACTGGTACTAAGAATCATCATCATCATCATCATCATCGCCACCAGCATCATCGACATCATCGACAATCATGATTCTTCATCGAGGGTCTTACTTGGTTTTTTGTTCTTCTTACTTCTTTTTTGTTTAGTCTTTTTTTTTGTTGCTGATGTTTCTGGGAGTATTATTTCTTTGTTTCCATTTTTATATGATTGTTAGTGTGTATGTGTGTGTGTGTGTGTGAGTTGATTTGTATCAAGGATTCAACTTTGCAAGGACAGCACAATAACAGGAAAAAATGTCCATCCATTAAGCACTAAGCACCCTCAAATATTTCCCTTGACGTCCTGTATATGTGGTGTTGGTTGGTATAGTGTCTCGGTGTACCTATACAGCTTGTTCTATTCCTTGGTCCGGCTCGTTCCACATCCATAAATCATCGTAATAGAATTTTATGATCCTCGCACTCACATGAAAGTAATGGATTTTTATAGCTCTGGCGCTCATATGTTATATGTTCGTTCCCAAGGAGTGGACCTGACCTGATGGTCGCTCGTTTTAGACTTTCGAGGTCTAATGTGTCTGTCTATTGCTATACCACTCCCCCCCCCCCTTCAGCCCTCATACAAAGTTTGGAGCTATAAGTCATACAGAGTTCTATACTTTTTCTGAGAGATTTGAAATCAACAAAAATTGATTCTGCGGTGGGTTGGTATTTGATTCCTAGCGCGTTTTGATAAAGTTACAAAGTTATTAGATGGCTTGCTTTTGGGAATTGTGCGGGTCTTTTGTTCACTCAGACAGTATAAAAGCTGTTATTGCCTGGTATCAGGGAATCTGTGAGGCGTACACGAGTTATTATCGATAACGAATGACCGAATTATTAGAAATTAATAATGGATTCAATAGTAAAATTTATGAGTATGACTTTTTAGAAGAGGAAGAAGAGAATACATATAAATGATGGTGTAACATGATATCATATCAAAACATATCTAAGGATGTTTGTGTTGTTTCTTTCATATGTGTACCTAGAGAAAATTATGGTCTTACTTTTATGAAAATGTTTGAATTATTGCTTATGGGTTTTTTGGGCAGTAAAATGTTTCAATAGGGCTTTAATTTTTTTACTGGCGCACAGGAAAGTTAATACAAATACACAAGAACATTCGATATGTTTTTTGAGACGGGGTTATTACTTTTTATACAAAAAAGAAACCTTCTTAATATTATTCTTATGGATAATACATGCTTAATTGCTTCGTAGAAACTCACAACAATTGCCAAGTCTTTTCAATTTTTAGCCAAATGTTTTTCTAGCTAGACTTGAACTGAAACTAACTTAACTTTAATGTTGATTACGCGAGAAAGCTCGGTGCTCCTGGGTATCAGTTAATATGCTAGCTGACAAGATTTACAAGATTTTTTATTGAACGATTAATATTTACAATTTGCTTAATGTTAGTTATCTTAAAGTATACATTGATAATTACATAAAATATGTTGGCACAATAGGGGGCCTAACTGTTTACATTGGGATTTTTTTGAAAATTTATATTAAATTGTCATTTATGTTTATTTCTATGTATTCTTAATCTATTGGCTGCTTCATTTCTCGGATTGTTTAGGTCCGGTTGTCATTGTTGTGATTGGTTGGGGGGGGGGGGGGGGCATTCAGCCACGGTAGTGAGCTGACCTTGGGTCAGCGTAGAAGGGAATGTTCTCTTCGTCAGTGGTTGAGATAATATCCTCATCTAGCAGCTCCATCGCTTCGAGGTACCGCTGGTTGGGATGTCTTGGCTGGTTTACAATTCCCTCTATTAGAGGGCTCGGGTGGTTCATAATATTTTGTAGACATATTCTGCTGGATTGGATGAGGTATCTGTCTAGTTGTACAACGTTGGCCTCTTCATAGAGTCTCTTGTTGCTTACGTGTTTCCTTCGTAATCTATCGAAGTGAAGTCCTGTGCAGATCCGCAGAATCTTCCGCTCGAATATTACCAGCTTCTTCATGTGTGATTTTGTCGTGGTGTACAAGATGGGAAAGCAGTATGTGATGACTGGCCTGATGAGCTGCTTGTATAAAAGAAGCTTCGTCTTTTGGCTTAATCCGTTCTGTTTTCGCATTAGCGGATGGATGCGATGGAAGGCAAAGTTGGCTTTTCTTAATACAGCTGCTGTGTGGGAATTGAATCGGTATAACTCGTTGAACTGTATGCCCAGGTATTTGACGTTATTTCTAGCTGACAGTTGAGTTCCATCGGGAAGGGTGATCTTGGTGTTTCTGCAGTTGGTGGCTGAGCGTCCCCTTCTACTTCCCGAGCTACTTGGTCGTCTGAAACAGATCAGTTCGGATTTGGCCGAATTGATTTTGAAGCCCCAGCGATGGTAGTACTCGTATAGAAGTCTTATGTGGGCTTCAACTCTTCTAGCAGCGAATATAGGTGACATGGACTTAGCGTACGTGAGGGAGTCGTCGGCAAACAGGAGAGTTTGGACGTATTCTGGCTGTGGTTGGTCTGAAGTATAAATGTTGAAAAGGAATGGTCCTAATTTACATCCTTGAGCAACTCCGGCTCTGGTTGTCCTCGTAGTTGACTGGCATCTTCCAATTTGGACGAAGAACGACCTGGAATGAAGAAAATTGTAAATAATTTTAATTAGTGAATGTGGAAATCTGAGTTGGAAAAGTTTGTGAACAAGTCCCTGTATCCATACGCTGTCAAATGCTTTTTCGATATCGAGAAAGCATCCGACAGTGACTTGATGACTATTTAGGGAGAGGGCGACATCGTGCTGGAGCTTTAGAAGCGGATGAAGTATTGAGTGATGTTCTCGGAATCCAAACTACATATCCGGGATTATGCGATTGTCACTGCAGAATGATTTAAGTCGTCTGAGTATCAGCTCCTCGAGTATCTTGCTCATGTTGCACAGAAGTGATATAGGCGTGTATCCAGAGACGTCTTTGTTGTTGTTCTTTTTTGGTATAGCCACAATTTTTGCTGTTTTCCATTTGGTGGGAAAGTAACAGTTGTTGACACAATTGTTGAGGATAATTACTTAGAAGATCATCACCGAATGTGGCAGTCTCTTCAGGACAAAGTTGGAGATATTGTAGACTCTTGTATACAATTTTTGTAAGCTTTTTTTCAAGGTTTTAAAAAATCGTATATAGCTGACCAATTACTGAAACTCGATGACCTTTTACAACCGTGAAGAAACCTTACAAATTGCATACTTTTTTTTTTAAATGACCCAATTGAGGGGCCAAAAGTTTTTTTGTGACCTTAAAACGAACTTAAAAAATTCATAGAAGAAATCTATAGCTGACCAATTACTGAAAATAGTTGACCTTTTATCACGATCTAGAAATCTTTGGGATGGTATAAATTTTTGGCAAATTTCCCTTAAATGAGGTGGCAAAAATCGAGCGCGACCTTGAAAAAGATTAAGCCTTGATTAAAAGTTATCTAGGGCTGACCAATTTCTGGGACAAGTTGGCATTTTCTGACTAATTACTGACCAATTAGATAGCATTTTCTTATCAAATTTCCCTCAAAGCCAAAGGTCCAGAGACCATATCCAGCGTATTTAAAAAATTCTGCTTGTAGCCCATCTACTCCAGCTGCCTTCTTCAATTTTAGCCTGTAAATGGATAATTTTATTTAAATTCTTGGTGACCATCCAAATTGACTGGGACTAGTCACCTTTTAGCAAACTGACTGAAGTCTAGTCTTTCCAGATGTTAATTATCGTTGTGCTTATACCACGGAATTCACCCTTTTATCCTTGCAGGCTCTAGGGCTGCTTATGTGAGTTCTGTGAAAGTGTGCTTCACTCTTCTATAAAAGTTCCGTAACTCTTTTCTTCTAAAGCTTCTCTGCATCTCCTCGACTTCATGTGGCTGATGATCTTTTTTCTTCCTCCTCAGAAAGCGTTTCTCATCCTTCGTTCGGTCAATAGATAGCTAACTCTAACTGGGAAGCTAACTCTAGCTTTCTTTTGGAGCCATAATCTATATGCCTCCGGATTGCTGTGTTTGTCTGTGCGTATTCGGAGTCCAACCATTATTGATTTGTCAGTGTTGGTGGTTGTGAGAATCCCAAAACTTCTGATACAGTGTTTTTTGAATGGCTTCCTGGCACTACTTCCATTGGCCTTCCGGGCTTATACTCTAATTGATTTTCAAATTGGCTTTAAGGTCATAAAAAGTAAGGATGTGATAAATTACTTGAGATTTTGACTTCACACAAAGCTTACTTTCTAGCAACAGATAAGGCCGCACCGGGACAAGCGGCAAAAGTCACAACATGCTCAGCAGACTGATGGCGAACATAGTTGGCCTTATGGCAAACAAGCGGTAGCTTCTGATATCAAAAAAAGAATGCCATTCTCCCATACGGAAGCAAGATCTAAGCAGATGTACTACGCCAAGAAAAATATCACAAACAGATGGCGGCAGTGTAAAAACGCAGAGCTTTACGTGTGGCTAGATCGTACTTAATAGTGTTGGAACCAGCCACCCATGAAGTCGCAGGAGTAGAGTAGCTCCCATTGATCTTTAAGCTTTGCCTGCAGCAGATGGAAAGCCAAACGCCAAGAAACGAGTGAGTAGCATCGGAGACATGACGACAGAAAACATATTGTACAGAAAATATCTCAGAACGAAAAACTAAGAAGAAAATGATCCGGAAACATTTGAGCCCACAAGTTATTGATCTCAAAAGAAAAACATTACAACCTCCTAAAGTTTTTCAAAAATCGGACCCGTGGAAGGGGGGGGGGGGGGGTCAGATACAAAGGAGGGTTATGGAAGAGTATACTGAACGAATCCGACACACGGGGATGGTCAATAGGTCAAGGCCTCGTGATGGTCATAAAGCATTTCTACCGCTTTCCCAAAAAAACAATAAAAATACACTTTTTATTGTATATTATAACTTTGAGGAGTCTATTGATCTCATACATATATTCAGGTTTACAAATGTATCGAACTAAGTACATTCGACTCCGTCTAAGTCGAACTCCCTCAAAGTCAAATTTCCCTCTATCTCGAACTTTTCACTATATTCTTGTATTCCCCTCAAATTTCTATTCTGTATTTATTTGTTTCTTATTTTTGCTAAGCCTTCCCTAACTCCAACTAATTTTGATATCCCGTGAAAATTCGATTTGAGGGAGTCGAACTGTACATTGTTCAGGTTTAAATCAAGTTACTCGGGTAAATTAAAATTAAAATAAGCATTTAAAACATTTTTAAAAGTTATTTTCAATTAAAATATCAATATTGAAAGGGCAAAAGAGCACCCAAGATTCTTTATAACTGTTTTTATTTTAAAAATGAACCATTTGTTGTTTTGGTGGATAAACATACACAAGACCATAACGAACAAAACTTTATGTTAGTTTAAAGGCCGATTCTTAAGCCTATCACGGATAGTATCTACAAAACTCAATTTAAAATCAAAAAGTTTTTAAATGTTATAATAACTAGAGCGGTTTAGTACGGTTTTCTATATTCTCTTTTATTTTCAAAACTCTACTCTTTTAGGTACTTTTAGTTTTTTAAGGGAAATCTATCATACCTATACCTATACAAAAAATCCCATCTCCAACAAATTGTTATCGTTACTCGTAAAAAAAATATAATTCATTCCAAATTAATGACATAATGATAGACTGCTTCCAAGCTGAATTCCATGACTCAATGATTCTCCAAGTGAGCATCAGGAGACAAGAATCCAATAAAATATTTGAATCATCACGACGACAAATAGCCCGCTGTTGCATACAACATACCTATACGAGTTTCAGGCTCGTCGCCACACCACACCAAACATCCAGATTCAAGACTCTGTCATCGATAAGACTCAATAATAAATAATTATATCCTAGACTTATAGGCATTTCCGTTAAAGGTCCTTCAGTGTAGCACCGTATATATCCTGCAAGACATACATATCTCCACTGTCCACTGGCAACTATAAAATGTGACATTTGAAAAATCCTTGGAAAACCTATAAATATTTTTTTTTTTTTTTGTCAACCAATTTCTATTCGCATCTTTACCATCTTAGCGCCACTGCACCACCAGGAGGTATACATCTATACCTAACCTATCATACCTGTTAACCCATGTGACAATTTTTTAATCGTTTTCATTTTTTCTCGTTTTTAGGTTTTTACCTGAATCATAACCATTTTGGGGGACTTCATTTTTCTTATCAGTGACCACAGTTGGTATAAATAAAATAATTTATTTCTGTAGTCTGGTACATTGTACATGTACACACAACACAGTCATGAAACAAGTGTCTGAAGCATCCTTATGGCATTTTCGTTTATTTGTTTTTATTTTCATTTTAAATTTACAAAAAAGGATGTTTTGGATTTTATTGTTTTTTGATAAAGCAACAAAAATGTTTTTTTTTTTATAAATTTGGTGTCTTTAAGGAATAGTTTTTATGACTTTTTAAGAAACCATCAGGCATCAGCATCCAGAGGGTATTGATTCACTGAGACTAACTAACATAGACTGTTGGTTGGTCTGCTGGTGGCTGTTGAGGCTATAAAATAATAATCATTTAAGCTGAAATTAAAATTTAAACGTGTTCAAATAATTACCTTTTGTTTTTTGTTTTGATAAATAGAAAAGAAGGTACCTATGTGTATAATTTATAAAGTAGGTTAGGCATGACTTATTAATGACTCTAATGTAGTTTAAATTAGAGTTTTTTTTAACCTCGAATCCATTAGTCAATATCATTGTGAACTCTTTAGTGTTCATCTAAGGAGAATATCAATTTAATTGGTCTTCATAATGCAATGGCTGAAGAAACCTATGTAGACCGGTACTGACGACTCAACCCCAAAAACTAGACGACCATGTTCTTGTTTAACCCTTGGACGGGCAGGATGATTCGAAATATTTCTATGCTTCTGAAGCATGTTTGTCAAATGAGTTAATGGAATACCTGATACCCCTGTTTTGGTGAGGGGGGTACCTTTATATTGTCGAAAAGCTGAAAACTAAAGCCACATCTTCGAAAAAAGGTTTTTGTTTGCAATTAATTTATTCACAACAAAGATTCCATTAAAAAAAAGAAAAAAAAAACCAAAGCCATTTGAGATCTAACTCAACACCAGTGGCTAACAAAAATATGTCCATTTCGATCTATGATCCCTTATACCTATTCTCTGCGTCGCATAGTCATCGTCATCGTCGTCGCCAAACGCAACACTACCAACTAGGACCCCTATGACCCAAGTGTTCAGCCCTCCCAAATCGAAGTGCAAACAAATGAAAAAAAAAAAAAATGTATATATTCTGATTATTCGTGCTCATGTTTGTCGCCATTTAAAATGGCAGCAAATATAGTAAAACAAAAAAAATAACAACAAAATGTACTTCGAACCATTTAACGAATTGCGCGATTGCGCAGGACTTTGCGGTCCGTCGTTGTCGCATTGTCAACTTTATAGTTGTCGTCTTCGGTCGGCGCGGCGGCGCAATGCAGAAAACATTTACAACACAAAATCTCAACCGGGTGCAAGCGCCTCATTTCAACTGTTTTCACACAAATTCCAACTTGACTTGAGAACTTCCAATCAGCAGCAGCAGCAGCAAAGGAACACAACACAGCGCAAGACCGCATGCACCTATCTGGAATACTAGTGCTAGAATCCCTCGAACACATAGCTACTGTGCAACAGATCTTTAGGTTTTGGATGAGACTATGATGATGATCAGAGGCGCGATCGTTTATTGCAAAATTTTGTTAACACTTGATTCCAATGGGGATTGTATTGGTTTTAAAAGAAAAATTGACCGCTTTTCAAAGTTCTTTCTTATAAAAATACTATAATAGTTCAGAGATCGGAAGACCACTTCTTGTTCCTCCTATTTTTGGGAAAGGCACTATTTACTGGCCGTTGTGGCTTTTTTTAGTTGCACGCAACTTTTTATCATTTAATTGTCAATTCAGGTCAAACGTTGGATATTTTGAAGATTTGGACTAGTCTTTTTCGAACAATACACATCCATAAGAGCTCCTAATTCCTAACACCTTTTTTCGGTAATACTTCGCCAGGAGAGTTCTAGAAATAAAATAAGGAAAGAACTGAATAAAAACAAAAAGTTGCCTTCAAACCATTCTGCCAATTCTTCTCTTGACATCAAATAAATCAGGGGAAGTAGGAACTATTGTTCGGAGAGCAAAATGCCAAATTTGAGTATTCCCTCATGTTTCCCATCCGTGCCCAACAAAAACATGCAAACCTAGAAAATTTGTTTGTCACCTCAGATACACGTACGAAACAATCCTTTGGAAGAATTATCCAGATAAACATATTTGACTGACATTCCACACCACTAGACATTCATTCACTTGCTCTGTATGACATAATGTCTTCATCCGGCATCAGCATCTAAATTCACCAATATTATGCCCAACAATAAGGCAGCTTGCTCAGTAGGACAGTCTGAGATAGCTGAAGTCACTAGATCGTACTCTGAGATAGCAGAGGTCACTAAAGCACAGTCTGAAATAGCAGACTACGAACTAATTCACAGTCTGAAAAAGAAAATTTCGCACTTCATCACAATTTGAGCAGAAGTCACTAGATCATAGTCTCAAGCAGCAGATATCACTAAGTCGTAACCTGAGATAGAAAATGTCGTCAAATCATAATCTGAGATAATAGAAGTCACTAGAATAAATCATAGTCTGAGATAGCAGAAGTCACTAGATCATTGTATACTGAGATAGCAGAGGTCACTACGTCATAGTCTCAAATAGCAAGCTAAATCCAAGGCTGAAACAGCAAACGTCACTAGTAGGAGATAGGAGAGGTCACTATATCACAATCTGAGATAGCAGACGGCACTAGATCAATGTCTCAAGTAGCTGAATAAATCACTGGCTGAGATAGCAAACATCACTTAATCACTATCTGAGACAACAGAAATCTACTAGACTAGATCATAGCCTGAGATAGGAGAGGTCGTCACTAAAACACGGTCTGAGGTAGCGGACGTGACTAGATCACAATCTAAGATATCAGGCGACTCTTGATTTCAGTCTCAGATACCAGAAACTGTCACAGATATCAAACGTCACCAATTTATAGTTTTAGTCTGAGTTAGCAGACGTCACTAACAATATTCCTACTGAGGTGGGTCTCTGGTTTTCACATGCTCGTTCACTTTATCTGTGTACACCTTTAGGGTTCAAACTGGATGTAAACTATAATTCTACAGAAATACTTATACAAATATATCAATTTTTACCTCGAACGTTATGGATTCTTTGGTAGATACGTAGGCAGCATGGGCTCATCAGGGGGGGGGGACAAGTTTGAGCAATTGCTCCTTCCGGCTAAAACACTATGCTACCAAAATACTTTTAGTTTTTTTTTAAATGGATTTTTGACCAATACTTGTCTTTTTTTATCGGGGTCTTTCATTTGCCCCGTTTTGGGCTATCCCCTGGAAAAAATCCTGTGGGTGTCTATTGCAAGGAGTGTAAATGGGTACTTGCCAAACAATGAACTCTTTTCTAGAGTCGGGAGTAACAATCGCTCTGGAGATAGCTAAAGTTCAATGTTAATGAACGGTGATGTCAGGCAGAGTTCCCCATCATTGCACAACAATTTCCTCAATTTATTTTGCCCTTAGGATAGGAAGAAAATATGGAAGCAAAAGGCTAGTAGCAAGCGCTATAGGCACCGGAAGTGGCAGGAGGAGTCATTTCACCCCCCATCCTCGCTATGGAAAATACCACACTTCCAACATATTTTTAATTTTTTCTATGAAATACTTGCTTCTTGTTATCGGAGTCAATTATCTGCCCCCTCCTGGAAGATAACCCCCCTCCCCCTCCTCCTGAAAGAAAATCCTGCGGGAGCCTATGGTAAGCGCAGTTGTGAAAGGATGGGTTTAATTTGGGAGCTCATAGGTATCTTATTATAATAATCAATGATTGCTTCATACATTAGCTTTCAATAGTTTAACAACCTTTCAACCGAATGAGAAACAATCAGGAACTTAAAACTTCTAACTTTTAACCGTTGACTCCGTTTTTCTAAAATATTGTGTATCTGATTTAATAGTTGACAGATGAAAATTCCGAAATTTTGACACTTCCAATTGAAGAACTTAAGGGAAACCTTACATTTCTGAGTGTTGTGGACATCTTTAAGATGAGGTGTAGTTCAAGGTTGATTTGAATCTTTTCTTTTACCATAAACTAAGCTTTTTAACTACCTTTTAGAAAATTTTAGATACCGGACAAACTTTGAGCAAGACCCTACAACCAAATCCAGCATTTAACTCATATTCACCGCGATTGTGTCCATTTGCCCCCACAAAGTGCGGTAGTCTCCAAAAAAAAAAAAAAACAAATACATATCACTCGGGAGCCATTTAGAGGCACCAACGAAGGTTTATTACCAAAAGGATTACCTATTGCTGTGATCTGCCCACAGGAAGAGAGTCCAACAAAAACTTACAACAACAACAAAAAAAGGGCTAAATAAAGACGAAATAAAGATGCGACCAGGCTAACACTTCCAATTGCACAATTGATGCGCTAGTTGCAACTTGCAACCTAGAAGCTATTGTAGCTCCTGGATATAGGTAGTGTCTATACTGCGGTCGGTGCGGTGGTGGTGTGTCGCATCTGTATATAGTTATGGTGCTTGTGCTTGGTGACTTTATGGTCGAAGAAGAACAAGAATCTTTAAGAAGATTAAACATTTTTAACTTTCTATATAGCTGTGACTGTGGTGATGATGCTCAGGCCATAGGCAGGAAAGAAGATCGTCGTCGTCGTCGAGACTTTGTGTTGATGTTGTGATGGTGGTTGTTGCCGCCGCACCGACGACGATTGTCTTGTCGTTTTGTGTTCAAATGAATTTCACTCCTTGTTGCACGACGATAGTTTTGTAATAGTTCAGTTTGTCCGAGCTGTTTGTTTTCTGTCCATCGGACAAGACTCAATTTTGCTAATTTTTGTAATTTCTGTTCGAATGGGGTTTTGGTGGAGACCTAGGGGAGCAGGGGCTCTCTTGACAGAGAGGAGGGTGGCATTATACGGCAACCAGTAGCCAAGTGCAATGTGTGTGCTTGCTGTGTTTTAAAGGATCAGGATTCGTTCTCGATATAGCGAGAGAGGGAAAAAGATCGGTTCCTTTTGCTTCATCACCCTTTATTTGTGTGTGTGTGTGTGTGCAATAGCGCAAATGTCTCTGATTCTTTGCTATTTCCAGTGTTTCTGGGATTTTTGTAATTTTCTGGAATTCCCAAGGACTGTTTGTTTGTTTGTTTCTTGAGCATTGATGATGATGATGATGCAGTGCAATGGGAACGACCAAAATGGATTTTGCCGTATAGAATCGTATGGTTTGGTTAGTGGCAATGGTTACACAAAAGGTGACTTGCTACTGCACATTGCACAAAAGTAAGTAAACCTACTCTTGTACCTGATGCAGCAAACCTGAGATTCACAACTGCGCACAGAACTTGCAGCGAGATATGTCACTGATGACACTGGTACACATGCAGAAAATATTTTACATAATTATTGGCCAGTGGTTGTGAGGAATGTTAAATGCTCCTCGATGGGAGATGGAAATCATGTTGCATGTCAGTTGTTGAATTTTTCAACATTAAAAGTGTTGAGTGTGAATTTGCTATAGAGAACCTTATAAGCTCTTAGTCTATTCCTATAGTACCTATAGGTACATGATTATCCTACAGAAGAAAGTTCCTTCAAGTAAACAGCTAGGATTGACTAATAAACAGGGACAGCATATTGAAAGAAAATCAAGTTTTAAGAGATCTAAGGATTTCTTGGGATATTTAGGGGAAAATTCAAGGACCTAAATTTTCCTTCTGTATTAAAATGATAGTTAGACACACCTGTCCTGAATTTTGTTGAAAGAAATGCAAGTTTACAATTATCATTCATACGAAGGTGGAAAATGTAGGTTTAAGAAATTCCCACTAAATATGCCAAAAATTTTTAGATCTTTAATACTAAAATTTCCTCATCATCAAGAGCCATCTTGTTCAATTTCTTGGTCCTTTTCCTTAACTACCCTTTAGCAGCTTTTTCCTCTTCAGTAAAAGAAAAGGCTTACATCAGCTAAAATAGGCTGATTGAGGGTCCTGTTTGGATCCTTCCTAAGCAATCATATCGGTTACATGGATTAAGGAACCAACTCTTCATTCAAATTCCTCTTCAGAAAAATTCTATTTTGTTTCTCTCGTGACCTTCTTCTCGACTTTGTCAGAACGTATAAGCTGTATAATTCTTCCACCCTTATAGGTGATGGCAAAAACACAAATACTACGTAAGAGCCTAGAACAAAACATGCTCTAAGGCTTATTAATCATATAAGCTGACATAGAATATGATATTTAAATAATTGCTTGACTTGACTATGAAACAAAAAAGAAAGCAACATAGACACACAGGTTAGGTACAAAACGGGCTATATAATAGACAAAACATAATTATACTATAGGCATTCATTTGGTACGATGAACAAAAGCTCATTTTTCCAGACATTATCATAGACAGATCCGATTACTTGAACATTTTTAATTACCCATGTTTCTTTATATTATACAAAAAAATATGAACTGACTTCGAAGAAGGTTGATGAATGAATGAGACGGACGACACACAAAGACCATGGAAAGGTTAACTTACCATTTGCTGCTGCTGATGATGATGATGATAATAATACGCTTAGGGCAAGTTTTAAAATAATCCTCGTAAAAGGGGGTTAATTATTGTTGACGTTGTTGTTTCTTAATTATTATTCGTTTTTCTTTTGTAACTTTTGGTGTTCAATTACCAAGTTCAGTGTTAACAAGTTTAAAAGTTTTTTTTTTTTATTTTTTAAATCATTTAATAAAATTATGAGACATAAAGTAAAATAAAGGGTGATAATATCCGGGGATGGAAGATTGGTGTTTTTGCTATTAGACATAATTGGGTTAATTTATTGAACCATTAGCGATTTTTTGAATTTGATACCAATAAATATTCGAAAGAAAAAAGGTACTAACACTTAATTTTCTGGTTATGACTAATAAGGCTGCGTATCCATTCGAGAGTAAAAAGATTGCGAGGAACTCTCGAGAGTAAAACTCGTAAGTGGATACAGTCATGAAATGAGCTCACAGAGGCATAAGCTGCTATCCGAGATTACTCTCGAGTGATTTGTAGAGAAAGTACTCTCGAATGAAAATGCACCTTAAAGTTGTTATCGGTTCATCTATTTATTTAATATATTTTAATATCTTTGATAGAGTATGTATATGAAGGTACATATTCGGGTGGAGGGTTATGGGGTTTTCCATTTGAAAATTTAGATTTTATTCTATTAATTGATTTATTTCGTTGCGAATAGAATACGATATAAAATTGATTTTTTTTGTCTCTTTTAATTTTTTGGCTTTTCCATTATTTCTCCTCTCTCCGTTGAAAATATGTATAAACTTTATGAAATAACCGATTCATTTTAAACTGCTTGATTTTTACTTGCGTTATAGGTACTATATGGCAGTTATGCATTCGTAAGAAAAATCAAATTCGAGATTTTGATCAGACTTGTCAATGTGCGTGAAGTTACCGATGTCATTTTGGATTTTCAAAAAAAAAGGTTGTTCTGTAATGTGCCCAACTTGTGCTGCTATGCGATTTTTAAAAAAAAAGTTGTGCTGTATTGTCCTCAACTAGTGCTGTCCTTGTGCCATAAATATTTTTAAGAAATTTGCAAATTTGCAAATTTTACGGATGAACATTTTCAAACTTAATATTATGTAATTTTGTAAAAAAATTAAGTTGTGCTGTTTCTGCTAAATTTGTACTGAAAACAAAAAAATGCATATTTGAGCAAAAGTGGAGCACAGTACAGCACAACTTTTTTTTTGAAAATCGTAAATGGCGGTGCTAATTTCACGCTTCGCAAAACTACTTTTTGGCTGTAAAAGTTACAAATATGCAATTTTTTTTGTTTTCTCTTCGGAATATGGCGCACAAATTGAGAAAAAACAGCACACTTTAAAGTTTTTACAAAATAACAAACTTTGAAAAATTTTCATCCGTAAAATTTGCAAATTTGCAAATTTTTTAAAAACATTTATGGCACAAGGTAGCACAATACAGCGCAATTTTTCGCTTTTTTTTACGAAAATGACGGTCCTAACTACACGCTACAGCCCTTTGCAAAGTTTAGTTTTGGCCATAATAGTTGCAATTATGCGATTTTTTTGTTTCTTGATGGTAGCATTTTCTGAGCACAAGGCAGCACAATTTTTTCTTTTAAGAAATTTTGAAACTTTACAAAAATTTCATTCGTAAAAGGACAATCGGCAAAACTGTATGGAAGGTGGTCTAGGAACCAATAAAAACGAGCCGTATGTCGTCGGAAAGGTATTTTTATGTGCTACAATAGTCACTATCGCAATTCATTTCAAATCACTGTGTGAAAAAAGTTATTTACTAACCAAGGTTTTGTTTTGGTACATTTCAGTGTGGAACAAATTTATACAAACTGGTCTTACCAATACCAACAATATGTATGTCGTTGAAAAGGTATTTTTATGAAAAATAATAGTTTCCATAACAACTTATTTAAAATCACTGCGTGGAAAAAGTTATTTGCTGTTTTTGGGAATGTTGGTACAGATAAAATTTATGGAGCATGGGTAACAAGTAGCGAATAACTTATTTCACACAGTGATTTGAAATAAGTTGCCTCATTAGCTATTGTAGTACATAAAATTTCCTTTCCAACGATATACGTCCCGTTGTTATTGGTTGAACTTGCGTTCACACTTTTTGCCCATACTAACATAAAATGAACCACAATAATTCGTTAGTTTTCAAATAAGTTTTTTCACATCACAGTGATTTAAACTGAACTGCTATTAAAAATTTAAGGTATTGTAGGTAATGGAAATACCTTTCCAATGACATATATATTGTTGTTATTTGTAAGACCAGTTTTCATAAATTTTGCCCATACTAAATATATTTTATTCATACTAGAATGCACTAGAACACAATTCTATTTAGCGAATAACTTTTTTCACACAGCGATTTGAAGTAAGCCCTCATAGTAACTATTGTAGTTCATAAAAATACCTTTCCAATGGCATATATGTCTCGTCGTTATTGGTCCTGTAGACCGTTTTGTCCTATTCTCCTTTGCAAATTTGCGAATTTTTCAAAAATATTTACGGCACAAGCCAGCACAAGTTGAGTACAATGCCAGCACAACTTTTTTTTTGGAAAATCAAAAATGGCGGTGCTTACTTCACGCACATGACTTGTCAGTGGGTCTCACAATTCTGTATGTCTGTCTGTCCGTTGAGCGACAGCTTAAACGGCCCAATAGATTTTCTGCAAACTTAGTACATAGTGTTTTTTGGTCATTTCCCCTACACATTTTTCATTTTTTTTAGAACCAAAAATAACGGTACCTGCCATACAATTTTTTTTAAGCAATTTTGCATGATCGTGTCTTTCTCAAAAATCGCTCCATAACTTTTCTTAAAAAAATTAAATAAATTACTTCCTTTGGGTGGAAAACCATTTTTCAAAATATGGTTATTAATGGTACCTCCCAAGGAAGCATTTTTTTTTAATTTTCGGTTTTCTTCAAAAAAGGAAGACTGATCTCAATAATTTTTTGTATACAGGAGCTTCCAAAAAAATATAAATAGTTTTGCGAGACAAAATTTAAAATAAAATATTTTTTTGATTTTGAAAAATGTTTTACAGTTTTTTTTTTTTGGAAAATCAAATATTTTGATAACGACATAATTGATTATTTTGAAACTCGATACTTAAGAGTTTTTTAGAATTTTCTAAAATATTAAAAAAAAAAAAAAAAAAAATATGAAAAAATAACGGTACTTTTTTAATTTTAATCAGTAATCATTAAATATCAAATTTCTGTCATGATTTGGAATTGTTTTGTTTTTTTTTTCTTCTAAGTAGTTCAAGGCCTACCGTCCTACCAATTTTCATCGTTCTACAACAATCGGAAGTGCTCCATATAATTTATAAGTATTTTTAAGAATGTGGGTGGATGCCACGCCCCCTGTATGGACAATTCCAATTTTTCAATTTTTTTCTTTCTAAGTACCTCAAACCCTACCGACTTACCAATTTTTATTATTCTACAACAATTGAAAGTGCTCCATATAATTTATAGAATATTTAAGAAAGTGGGTGGATGCCACGCCCCCTGATTAGAAAATTGCAGATTTTCGATTTTTTCCTTTGTATGCACCACAAGGCCTACCGTTGTGCGAAATTTCATTTTTCTACGATGTCGGGAAGTGCTCCATAATTTTGATGATCTGTCAGTGAGTCAGTCAGTTACGGTTTTTGCGATTTTTGAAGTCCTATATCTTGGGAACTACTAATGCTAAAAAGTTGAAATTTGGTGACCCACCTGTGTTTGATTATTTCAGCATGTATTCCGAATTTGAAGTTTCTGACTTCTGATTGTTACTGAAGTTAGAGGGAGGTTGAAAATCGCCTGAGTTTGTTCCTGTAAAAAGGGTGTAGTGCCGCGAACTTGGTTACTACCGTGCCCTTTGATAAATGCAAACAAACTACTGGCAGCCATGCTGTAATGCAAGAAACAACAAAAATTCTAAGATTTCCGCACACAATAAATGGTCTGGGCAATTATTGTAGGCGAAAAAAATAGTGAAGACTTCTACTCTGCTATGATCATCAATTTCGCCTGTCGAAAAGCGTACCAGGGTTGTTAAAGAATGTAATCTTTTGTGAATGAAATTTTTTGTGATTTTAATTAATAGATTGGTTTTACTTTGAGACTACGACTTCAAGTTCTGCAAGCACCATTCATTTGACTTAAAATGGTTCAGCATTTTTTGCATTAGTTTGCATATAAAGATTGTAAAATTAATGCAAAGAATGGAAAGAATGCATTGCATTCTCAAATCAATGCATTCAATTGATTGATGTTTGATGAGTGGAGGAAAAAATGATTGCAATCTTTTTAAGGTCAAATGGATGGTGATTGCAGAGTTTGATGTCGCAGTCTCAAACTGAAGTCAGTGAATGCAATCTTTCAATTATTGAATTCAATATATGATTATTTATGATTGCATTCAAAAAAGATTGTATTCCTTTACAACCCTGGTAGGAAATATAGAACGAAAAGTAGAACTAAATTTTTCATTTTTGATAGCTTTGTGTCATTTTTGTATAGGATTTTTCGTAATATCCGTAATTTGTATCTAAAACTCTACAAAATTTAATCAAAGTATTTATCCTGCCTCCACATTTCTCTCCAAAAACAGTATATATGTATATTAGGGTGGTCCTTAAATTGGACATTGTCTTGGGTAGCCCTCATTCGATTCAAAACATTGAAAAACAATTTCCCTAATTTTTTCAGATTTTATTTCACTACCCCTGGTCTCCCTTTTTTTCACTTCAAGGTACAAAAATGGAGAAAGGGTGATTCTCATAACACGCAAAAAAAAAATCAGAACTTATAGATTTAATTCAGAAGAAAAAAAAATCGTAGCGGAGGGGGGATCTATTTCCCCCCGTTCAGGCGGGAGGTGTAATTTTCTAAAAATTTGACCCAAAATAGAAAAAAACTATTAAAAAACAAAGGGACTACTTACAATAGCATGCTATAGCTTTTTTTAAAGTCATGAATCCAGTCTCTAATATTTTTTTTTAAATCAAGTTTTTATTGTTAATAGTTTTTGAAAAATAATTTTCAAACGTAAGAAATTCTTATTTTTGTTTGAAAATTATTTTTTCAAAAACTATTTGCAATAAGAACTTGATTTAAATAAAACATATAAGAGACTGGATTCATGGCTTTAAAAAAAGCTATAGCATGCCATTGTAAGTGGTCCTGTTGTTTTTTGATTAATTTTTTTCTATTTTGGGTCAAATTTTTAGAACGGGGGGAAATAGACTTCCCCTCCGATACGATCTTTTTTTCATCTGAATCTAATCTATAAGTTCTGATTTTTTTTTCGCGTATTATAAGAATCACCCTTCCTCCATTTTTTGTACCTTGAAGTGAAAAAAGGGAGACCAGGGGGGTGAACTAAAAATCTGAAAAAAAAACTAGGAAGTTTTTTTTCTCTATTTAGAGTCACTTGATGCCTATCCAAGTTGGAATTTAAAAATAACCCAATATAAGGACCACTCTAATGTACATATCAAAACCTTCAAAATAATATTTTGACCCTTTTTGTCCCCCTTTTTAAGGTTATACATAACTTTTTTTGCGTCCGTGCTATTTTTGCCGTAAAATTCATGTTAAAATCTATCAAACTCAATTAAAACATTGTCCCCCCGTCTTTGAATTCTATACTATTTTTCAACTATTTTGAATACTGTCAGGGTTTTGCCCCACCGCGTAAGTGGCAGGCATAGTTTTTGCACTGCTTTTAATACTAAACTAATGATCTGAACGCTTTTCAGCTTTGAAATTATCTGACATTTCGTCAGTTATTTTTTTTTTGCAACTTTGGGTCGATGACAGGAGTAATTGGCCCCACTGTACTGTTAGCAGACATGTTTTTTTTTCTCAACGCAATGCCAACTAACGTCCAGCACTAAACATCTTAGACAGGTGACCTCCATTTTTCGCATCTTGGAAAATTAACTATAAGAAAATGCCCCTTGATGGAAGTTAATCTTAGGTTAGGTTAGGTTAACTAAAAAAAAAAAAATATGACTAAACAAATCTTACAAAAATGAACGAGGCTGGTTCCCGGTCTACTAGAATATCTCGAAAACGTGATGTTTTGAAGCAAATACGAGGTCAGATTCAAATTCAGGGCATCAAAAACCTTAAGTATAGGTTGGGTTCTGTGACAAAAATAGAGCTCAATAGTGAACCGATTGGTTTATATGAAAAACTTTGATGTTAAGCTCCGAAGTAACAAAATTCTAGAATTTATCGGTAAAACTACGAGCTTTTCAGCACTATCCCAAGATCCCAAGGTACTGTCCTTCAAAAAACTGATGACATTGGTCGCCTGTTAGACAAATTAACATACCCTAACCGACTTGTGTGAGCGGCACAAAGGACCCAAGAAGGGTGTTAAAATCCTGCGAACGCACGTGAAGTGCAAAAGTCCGGAATTAATTATGAAAACAAAAGTTTGGGACTTTTACTAATGCTGCAAAGTGAATCCTAAAATTTAAATATTTCAGTGTCTTATAGGAACATATGCACATAAATATATTACATTTATGTAATGAGTGCATATGAACCTCACTACAAAATCATGCGTTAAGCATAGTTTGCAGTTCCCATGCGAAAAAAATATTAAAATTTTCAAAACGATTTTCCACCAATTCTGTGCACCAAATTAAATAATATTCAAGGCTAAAAACTTTTGCCTTGGTCTTAGCCTTCCATTTAGTCATTAATTTACCTACCCTTTATTAATAAACCATAGTAGTCCTAAAAATAGAAAATAATTATTTTTTGATGCAAAAACCATTTGCATGCAAATAGTGCCTTGGGGTGAATATATTTTGTTTTCAAGTGTATCTGAACCGACCATCCAAAAAAGATATTTTATTCACTTCCCTTTTTTCACACGCAAAACAATTGCCCGCCCATTGTTTTGCATGACATGAAATTCCATCATTACAGCACTAGTTTTTTTTGCATGATCCTGTAAACCAATCATGCAAAAAATTTATTATGCATTTCACCTCAATAAATTTTGACATGCGAGAATATTTGCGTAGATTTCGCTTTTGCACAGTGAAAACAGACTTACGCTGGCCGTTCCACGGAAACTATGAGCAAAAACGATCAATGCTTGCTTACACCACAGAGCTTAAAGCAAGTCGAAAATCGCATTGCAGGTAAATCTCTTACCTGCAATCATGTGTCTAGAAAAAATCAGAGCATGCATTTGCATTTATGGTAAAATATAAATAAATACTGACTCATCTAGATGCCGCTGTAGGTACTTAAATTCAATTTTCCTCGCCAGCATAGGTATCTAAACGTTTCTCTTTCTCAGGTTTTACTAGTTCTTTCTCATAAATGTTATCATATCTCATGCCTCGAGGCCCAAACAAAAAGCCGTATACGAAAAATAGTTTCCGGTCACTAATAACAGTAATCGCAAAACAGCAAATTTTTTCAAATTTAAATTTTTTAAAATCTTCAACCTTTAACGTTCACATAATTTCAAAAGGGCTTTAATATGATTCCTGCACCGACCACATGCCATAAATAGGAGTGTGAAGAGCGTCTTTTTTACCAGTTCCATTATGAATTCCTGTGTTTCCTTGGAATTAAAAATGTTGTTTTTAGAATTATTATAAAAATAATTAAGTGCCTACTATAGGCAAATAAAGTAAATTGCAATTCTTATAATATTTATTGTTGACACACATCCGTTTATGTCTCATTGGTCACTTGTATTGCCTCTCTTAAGGCGCGTCCACATTATGTCGAATCGTGTAGATCAACATCGTTGATCAACAGTGTTGATTAAGTGTAGACGTGTTGATCGACAAAGCCATTCAGCATTTGTTGACCCGAACATAACCCGATTCAAATGGATAGCAATCGACAAAGTTGTTCAACAAATTTAATTTTATTAAAAACATTTGTAGGGTTTTAATTTCATGAACATAACTTATTGATTTTGTGCGTTATTAATCACATTTTTACTAGATGAAAAATGCAATATTTTTTGTGAATAAGTATTTAATGTTAAAAATATCGTTTTAACTTAATTGATCACAAGAAAAAATAAAAAAAAAGTTGGGAACCACCAGGATTCGAACCCTGAACCCTTCGGTTGCGTACTGACGCCTCTATTAGAAAAATCCAAACCACACAAATGTTTGCTACGAAAGTTTTTCACGTACACACTAGCATGTTGATCGACAATGTTAACCAACAATGTTGATCGGCATAGTGTGGACCGTCCTTTATAACGACAAAGTAATAACTACATGACGACGCACTACGACGACGACGACCAACGACTCATACTGCAAAATTTACATGTTATTTTGTCTCAGCATGAGTCCATAACATGCGAGGTGTCAGACAACAATACCCCAGCTATTAAACACGAACTTTAATGGCGCCTCAAATCATAAACACATTTTTAATTCTCCGCAATGCCACTGTAAATAGTACCGTCAACAAGTCAGAACCTTTAGGGCTCTCATTTCGAATTCATAGCCACAACGCAAATGCTCGCATGTAGGTAAGATATACCGTCATGTGTACAACAACACACTGACCATTGTGCATTGATCCATCAGAAGAGAGTGTTCTTCTATTACGCGAGTAATTAATTTAATTGATCTTCATCAATAATCCACAGAATTATATCCTCAACAAATAACACCATCACACATCACATCGCGTTCAGCCAGACCACTTGTCCGATGGACGCATAACTTTATGGCACCCTTTTGACAGTTGGCTTTTTGTTATTTTTCTTTTTTTGTTGTTGTGGTTATTGATTATACACACGTAAAGAGTGTATGAGGTGTGAGTTGAGGTGTATGAAGAGTTGTTTTCGTTACACCACCGCTCTTACCGGCCCTCTGATCGCCACAATATGACAGTTTCGGGGAGATTCTGTTGGCCGATAGTTATGGTTAGATTTTAATCACGTTCTTAATGATCAGTACGCTATCGATGTTTGATATGAATATGATCGTGTGTATAGGCCCACGCGGAGGGTGCTCTTTTGTTGGGCTAGGCTCTCCCCCTCCTACTACTTCTTCTTTTGGGTAATAACCACACGTTAATACGTGCTACGAACCATAATGCACGTTGTGTGGGAAAATATTGTTTTGGCAGGCAAATTCAATTTAGACATTTTATGCTGAGGCTTCTTTGTAATTCAAATCATATTTTGCCATAAAATAATGGGGATAATCGAATGATTGAGTTGGGCTATAAATCAGAAGGGGGCTATATGGTATAGTTCAATGGCATAAATGATGATGATCGAATGCTATGATGGAAAAGTGTAGCGTTTTAAGTTGTAAGAAAGCTTAATAGGTACCTACGCATTCAGGGTTCTTATCAGAAGACAGGTCTGGGCTCAAAATGCAATCGTTATTATCTTCTGACGATGATATTGTTAATTAAATATTTTAATATTGTGCAGTGCTGGAGTAAACGTACTTTTTTAAATCGCAATATTTCAAGACTGTTAGGGACAGTTTTTTCAGTGCGTGTTCATCCTAGTCTCGGGGTTAAACCTGAGTTAACTCCTGAATTTTGGCTTTCATTCAATTTTAATCCAAAGATAACTTCAAGTTGACTCAACTAATTTGTTGAGTTAATATGTTTCGCCAAGGTCCGACAGTTGGGATCCTCAAGTAGATGCCGTACTTGCAGGTACAAAAGCATGTAATTGATCACCTATGAACCTAACTGGCGTACCTAGGCGAAACATCTACTTGATGAGCTCAACTGTCGTATATTTTTATTAAACATTTGTTTCCTGTTAGGGGGGAGGAGAAATGTTCTATGCACTATCAGAATATTCTAGTGTATTCGACTCCCCTTATAAAGGTATAAACGTAACTAGAACTCAACTAACCCTTCGGTTTCTGAACCATTCCCATGGGACCGGTGTTCGCATTACTTCAGGAAGGGCTGTAATCATTTACCCTTTCGTGCTCACTCGGTCTCGTGGGACTGCTTTTCTTTCCTTTTCTTTCTTTTAAGAATATGTTGGAGTAGGTGCAGATTTGGTTCCAATTCTACTCACTTGCCATCATCTTTATGGCTATGTTTTCTGGAGTGACTGTACCGATATTTATTTCCAGTTCTCCTCTTTCTGCTACCCAGGTGAAGAAGGTATGGTGAATGTTGCACGTCCTCTTTTTAGGAGTCCGTTACTGGTAGGCTGGCTGTTTTGCCGATTTTGTGGAGAAAGGAGTTGAAGTTCACGTGTTCGGTGAGTAACTGGGTCAGACAGTCGTTAACCTCTCCGTGTTTGTGGTCCACGTTCCTGATCAGCCTTGACCCTTTTGTTTCATGATAGATATCCTTAGCCTCTTCCATTGTCGTCTCCAACTTTCGTCTTTTTGTCATAGACGTCCACTTTTTCTGCAGGTAGAAGGCCTATTAGAGTCACTCCTGCGACAAAAAGGACGGTAGAGGTCCCCGCCTCTGCATCGCTGCTTTCTGAAGTTTTCCCCAACACGAAGAATGGCATGCGCGTTCCACATCAGGGGCCTTCACTAGCTGGCCCTGGGATCTAAGTTCGCTATCAACCTTGGTAGTGAGCTTGGATTCGATAAAAATTAAATAAATTAGGTGGCGCAACAGCTCATGGAGAACCACGGACTAGTGACTTACAACTATCAACCATTCCTGTGTGCATGTTGTTTCCAGGAACAAAGGGGACCTATAATTTTTTGCCGAGTCCTAACGGCTAGACGAAAAGCACTTTTTCATGCTGATTCGGAGATCGATAAGAGGCAGGATCCTCTTCGGTATCAGAAAGACTTTTCGGTTTTATTCTTAACCTAGGCTGAGACCGTGTTCATATAGCTTCCTCTGGGCACTTTCTGTGCTTTTTCCGTTATCACCGTGGTTGTGTCCTCTGCATATCCCACCAGTAACCTATCTTTTAGTATCTCGATGCGAAGAATGCTATCTTCGGAGATGTTCCATAGGTCTGTGCCCAAATTTGAACCTTGTGATGCCCCGGAGGTGATTTGCGTTGTTTTGTAACTGGGCAAAACGCTATGTGGAGCATCGGACACTTTAACTTTTAATAGGATTTTAATCATTTGCTCAAGCCTTTCACAAGGTTTGGCACGTGGGATCTGAGTACAAACTGCATATTGACCTTCGTAGGCAATACTACGAAATACTGAAATATTAAGAAATACGACATACTGAAGTCTTAAGAGTACGATAAGATCAATCGGAGCTTAAGAAAATTGAAGCCGGTGTACCACAAGGAAGTTTCCTAGGACCAACCCTGTATTTGTTATATACAAGGGATATTCCATTGGACATCACAATATCATGGCCACCTTTGCTGATGATACTGCAAAATTGGTACCAGATACAAAAATTCATTTGCGGATGGAGCAGCACGAAATCTCGCAAGCCAAAATCTCGAAAAACGAAATCTCCCAAATTAATAATCCTGCTTTTCATAATGTCCCAATTAAAATACCACAGTTTTAACTATCTCGCATTCAAATCTCGCAACTTAAAATCTCGCAAATCAAAATTTCGTAAGTTAAATTCTCGTACATATCGCTCCTAGTTTTCCACAAAAAAATTCAAATCTTGCAAACCCCTCAAACAAAAAATAAACCCGAAAACGAAAAACTGTTTCTTTGGATTCTCGCACGAGATTTGAGTTTGCGAGATTTTGATTAAAAGAAATTATTTGTTGCAATGTAATGAAATTTCGCGAGATTTCAATTTGCAAGTTTTTAGCTTACGTGATTTTGTTATTGCGATTTTTTAGCGAGATTTTGCAATTGCGAAACTATGGAAAGCTAGATTTTGTAATCACTAGTTATATAATACGAGTTTTCGAGTAAGAGATTTAAAGGAGAATGGGTAAAATGGTCTCCCAACTCAGCACGAGTGGGTTGTATATCGTTGGAAAGGTCAATACCTATGCTTCATTTTATTATATAGCGATTGAGTTGTAGACCAAGTTCGAGAAATATTTGGCAACAAAAAAGGCGAATAGAATAATAATGCAATTCTGGATCGGGCGCTGCTCTACCTACTCAGCAGCAATATGGTCGTAAAGCACTATGCCGAGATAGTCGATAAATTCAATGACTATATCCAAATGCGAAATTGCATTATTTTTCTATTTGCCGTTTTTGATGCAAAATATCTCTCGAACGCCATGGTCCACAGCTTAAAAGCTATATTTTGAAGTATGTACTTATTCTTCAACAACTTTTTCAAAATGATGTACGACATATTGATGTTGAAAAGAAAGACAATTTCCAAATGCTGAGTTGCATTAGGCTAGGACCACACTTTCGATTTCAATCGCGCGACTGTTTAGTCGCCAGAAATAGAACACATGAATTTGAATAAGAATGAACGCACGTCGCATGTGCAACAATAAAGCTAGTACCGCACTTGCGATTTTCAGTCGGTGCGATTAAAAAATCGGTGTCGCAACAAATAATTGCCATGCACTCACTTGAGGCTATCTATCGCGCGATTTTTAAGTCGCAAGAAATAGAACATAAAGCTTTTAACGTGAATGCACACACATATGTGTCTATTTAATTTTGCGACAGAAAAAAAGCTCAAAAAATAGATCTGGTTCCATTTTTTTAATCGCTGCGATTTTAAAGTCGCGTGTGTGTGCATTCACATTTAAAACCATGTGTCTCATTTCTTGCGGCTAAATAATCGTACGTTTGAAAATTGCAAGTGCGTGTATAATTTTATCTAGTTGCGACTACGATTTTTTAGTCGCGCTATATTAAATCGCAAGTGTGAGCACAACCATCTAAGTCCGTTTGTTTCATTTTAACTTTCGACAATCGCATCGCCAGAAAAATGGAACAAATTTTCGACTTTTAATCGTCACGATTTCTAGGTCGCATGTGTGTTCATTCTTATTCAAATTCATGTGTTCTATTTCTGGCGACTAAGCAGTCGCGCGATTGAAATCGCAAGTGTGGTCCTAGCCTAACTTCGATTTTTTTTTTACCAAATCACTCACCTAATTAGTGAAGATCCACAAACTTTTATTTTTAAGGAAATTTATACCGTAACACAAAGTTCATTAAGTAATTAAACAATGAAACAAATTTGAATGCCCTACGAACCACAGATTTATTGCACTTGTCCCGAGAAACAACTGATTTGCATTTTTCGTATGCATTTCTCCAAAGATATTAACGGAAACTTTGAAATCACATTCCGTTAGTTAACACATGATAGTTTTTGCTTTATGTGTTGGGGTATTAAAGGTAGAGTTTGTGTGTCATAAAATATCAACTAATTTTGAACATAGAAAACTTTTTGAAAGCTGAATTTTGCCCACCTAAATTGGCAAAATTGCACACTGTGTGACGTTTGACACATTCGTGTTGATCAGGGGGAACAGGTCCCAAACAATTTCGCTTTGCGAGATCTTGTAACCAATCAGCTTCACTAAAACAGAATAATGACTCTGGCTTCGATTAATCCAGTTCTATTATTAAAATTCATATATTTATTACTTCCAGGCTCAATTTTGAAAATTGAAAATCCTAATCCACAACACTGAAACTGGATCTTCCGTAACAGATTTAAAGGATTGTTGATTTTATACCACAACCTTTCAAACAATAAGTATACCTAAGTCCAAAAATACCAGATGTGAGTCCTTTTTATATTTTTTTTTTTGCTGCTCATTGCAAAAATATCTTGACCTTTTGCGCATTTACCATTATTTAATTTTTTCTTTGCAAAATTGCTTGCAAAAAAAAAACGACCACCCCTTTCAATTTGAATTATTACATCACTCCCTCCATCAACCCACGCACTCAAAACACAAAAAAGGTTAAATATCTTCCGGCCCATTTAATAATTTACTCCCAGCTAGCTCTGGAATTGTTAAAAGGTCTCCAAACAAAAAGCCAGCAAATTAATTGAAGCTCAGCAATTCATAACAACTATATTTAATGTTATGTTATATTTCAAAAGGATAACATAGAGAGAGAGGAAAAGGAAATACGATTCCATAGAAGAGGAAGTTATTGCCATAAAGAAAAAGGGGTATGCTGTACTGGCACAATCAGATGATTATGTTGAATTCAGGACTTGATATCCCCATTCCTATGTATGGCAAAATGCCGCGCACAAATAATATTCCTTTTGATTTCGATAACACAAAAACGATAATAACAATGACGATGACGATGATGATGATGATAATGATGATGATAAACGGATATCAAGCAATTTTAAGATATTACCAAGGGTATATGAATGCGACTTCAATTACTTGAGTCAGTCGTTTCTCTGATGGTTCTATGGCAGAGAAGTATTGACGGTCCTTGGACATTTCAATCTATATATTTAGGGTGGACTGAAAGGGTTGAATTATATAAAAATGTCAATAAACTGACAGTAGAGAAATATTTCACCCGGACAGATTGTTCTCCAAAAAGAGAGACAGAAGGAGAGGGAAAGATGTAAACTGACAGGTTCTTTACGTTTCAAAAAATGTCAAACCCTTCAATGACAGTTTTTTAATCAATATGGCCATTATGTACCTGGAACTTTCATATTCCAAATTATTTTGTTTACTCCTCCATTTTTATTAATGTCAAACACAATTTTGTTATTCGTGTCATTGTGTTATGACTTTCTACATTATTATACTTTCTCAGTCATTAAACGTAGATATTCCAATATTTTTATTAACATTCGTGAGGTATAGTTTCTGATGTAGCTATTTAGGTAGTTTCTCCTGCATCTGGTTGTAGTAAAAATTTTAATTTAATAAAATCGCACATTCATATTCAATTTGTTGTCATAAAATGACAAGGTCACACCTCGGCATAAAATAAAATAAACTAATACAATAAATTATAAGTGAATAAAACAAAACAAAAAAAATGCTTTATTATAGTCTCAGTGAACACGCAGTAATTTTTAAATTGAAATTCTGTCAACGGGTAAATTTATATCAGTTGATACACTCTCTGATACAACAGTGATCATAAACATGTTTATTTATGAAATTCAATTTGAAGTAATAAGTGAGTTCAGATGTTAATTTATTTCTTATTTTATTAAAACAAATTATAAATCATTTAAGCGGGTACTTTAAATTCAAGACGTGATACACGCTATATTTATAATATCTATGTACCTGTCCTATGCCAATGAAACGTTAGGTAATATTCATAAAACAGTCCGGAAAATAAGGTAAATAATATTTTAGTTTTGTTTAATCAGCAGGGACGGGTTTGTCTTCATTAAGTAATAAGGGCCGGAAGCTTCAAATTAAAAAAAAATTGTTTTTTTTTTTTTTATTAATAAATTTAGGGCTGTGCAAGTTACTATAGACTTATGTCACATATTCAGTCCACTCTTGATTGTGTGCATTGATAGCTTGGCATAAATACACACTAAGAGACGAGACAAATGTATGCACAATGCACTCATTAAATAAATTTTTATGTAAATTGTATGCACCAAGCTTTGCATAGAATTGAAATTGAAACTCTATCTCCCCCGAATAAGGTAAACGTGTAATGGTTACATTTCAATTTATGTACTGAATAAAACTTACTGTCAAGTGTAGGTACTGACTGAGTCTATACTTAAGTATTGAGACTATAGAACATTTATTTTGTGTATTGAATACATACGAAATATACTCAATACAAAACTATGGACCAGATGCAGTAAATAAAATTTAAATTACAAAATTCAAGTCATGGGCTGGGTATAAGCAAAGTGTACTGAGTCTCTATCCACATGTATTCAATACAGAAGATACATACACATACTTATTAGACGTATCAAACATCTGCCCTCCAACTGAAAGATATATTCATCACAGGAAGTCATTTTCTGAGTATATGTAACTTGCACTGAGTCTATCTTTTTTGTCCAGACTAAAATATGTACTCAATGCATGATAACTTGAAGCCCATCAGCCATCCAACTTATCTATTTCTGCACCAGTATTTGTTGACAATGGATTTCAAGTACAAATTGGCAACGAAATTTTATTAACAACAAAAAATTCTATGCATACATTTAGAATGAAGTGAAATGAGCTGCACTTTAAGATATGTACATATGAAGTTACAAATGGACTCATATCATGAATTTATTAAGTACAAAGACACTATGCACTCACTACTCACTCTATTAAAAGGTATCATAATAAAAATATGTAGTAAGTGCATAACACGTATGGCATCAATAGATATATGAAAATGTACTCATTACATTTTTATATTATAAGTCCATAGAATATTTATATGCATTGAGTGTACTCACTTCCATATAGTCATCACATATAACTGACAGGAATTTATGCACTCATCACAAATAACTTTCATGAATGTATGTAATGAGTACATATTAAAATATATTTGAGGAGTTTAGGAACAAAATTCACATTTTGACTCTTGGATTTTTTTGAGTTAGGGCCAGAACCAGCAATTGTATCAATTGCCAAGGAGATTTGGTCAAGAATAATAACAAGCTTCAATTCAACTTGAAAAAGTACTTTCGGGACAGAAGGTGAAATTTTTCATTGAATTATGTAAACTTAAATTTCTCTTTTCTTGATTTATGAACAAAATGAAAAAGTGAAAGCGTTATATTTTGTCCCTTAACTCCGCATGTAGGAAATGAGTGCATAGAAGCTATATGGCGCATATCACAGATAACCGACACAAATGTATGTATCGAGTACATGGACTATTTGCATTTATGTTGAGTGTATGTAAACTACATTTATTACATACATATGTATGAGAATATTTATGTATACCTATGTATTAAGTAAGTACATAGATTCTGTACTTATCACAGATTACCAGCGCGATTTTAGGAAATGCGATGAATACATATAAATTGTACTCAATACATGATCACCTACTAATGGATGAGAGATACATTTTCTTGTAACGAGTAATGATTGATGCTATTGTATTTAAGTATAGTTTGTATAGATCTAATTATATTGTAATGAGTACAAAAGAAGCTGGCGTAAGTAAGTGGCACTTAGTCCTCAATCAACTAGGCTGCGTGGGAGGAAGCTATATCATCGCGTCCTGTAACCTCGTTTGGGTCATATAGTGTCAACAAAAACCGCCTCCATTCTTCACGGTCTGCAGCAAGGTATTTTAACTGTAGGATTCTGCTTCTGCTAAGACTGTTGATTTCCACGTTGTTCTTGGTCTTCCAACCCACCGTGCACCCTGAGGATTCCATTTAAAGGACTGTTTTGCAATTTCATTGTTTGTTTTCCTCAGTGTGTGACCAATCCATTGCCATCTACGCTTTCTTATATCCAGTCCAGACTGAGCGTTTCAAACCCTCTCCATTGAATGCCTCGCTCAGCTGTACCAACACTGGCCGTCAATACGTCGTCGTCCATCGCCAGCAGGAAGAGAATTGGCGATAGAACATCCCCTTGTCTCACACCCTGTTGCACTACAAAGGAATCGGATAGCTGCCCATTGTTTAAAACAAAACACCTTCCGTAGTTCTAGGACTCCATACTCCTACCAAGCACCAAAGGGGCACTGCCCCTTATCTAAGCCTCCATCTATACGCTAGGCGGTGAACCGGGCCTTCCGCCGTTAACTGCCCTTGATGACCTGGTAACAGCTACAGGTAAGAACGGATGGTATGTTGCGATGCTAAAAGGGCCCACAGACACCACACTTGTGTGCACAAGTGTACCGACACCGGTGTGCGATTCCGCCACTCACGCCACACCAAATCGTGCACACTTTAGAGATCTCATAGAAAAAAAGACCATAATGATAATAACATTTTAAATCGAAAAACTTCCGACGCTCCTAATTCAAATGCGATTCCGATGCAACTTAATAATGAATGTGCACGCACATCCCCACCCCACACACATCACACCGATCGAGACACCGACACCAAAAATCAAAAACTTTTAATTTTTACTCGCTCCGTGTCTGACACCGAAAATCGGTGTATGCACCAGCTCACACACAGCACACATTTCCGCACACCGACACAATGTGTGCACACAAGTTTGGTGTCTGTGGGCCCTTTAATGCTCATCACGAACAGTGGTGGAGCACGGATACAAACGCAAGAGGTGAGTCACTTTTTGAATATATTATATGGAAAAACATTCGATATTAAACAGGGGTAATGAACCAACCTTCATCACAGGAAAAAGAAGAGAAGTGCTCGATGCTCGTCAGTAACTGGAAAGTCTCAAGCAATGTTACATTCTCAGACCATAGAATGATAACATTCCACGTAGAGCACAAAATAGATAACTCAAAGCTCTACAGAAACCCTAGGAAAACAGACTGGGGAGCCTTCAACACAAGATTGGCCTCATCCTTGGGCCGCAACTTAAGTGTACCTTTGTTAAACTCTTTGGACATTGAAAATCACGTTAGTGAACTTACGTCAGCTATTCCCAGCGCTTATGAAAGTTCTTTCCCCATTACCAAAGGGAAAGACAAACTCAACCCCGTTTGGTGGTCTAAAGAGCTTGCCATCCTAAGGAAAAACCCTAGGAGGCTTTTCAATAGAGCTAAACATAGCAATGAACCTGCTGACTGGGATCTTTTCAAGATCAGTAAGAAATAATATAAAAACAGAACAATTTACGCAAAAAGAGCAGCCTGGCGAAAATTTTGTACAGACTGTACAGACATAGAGTTTACCAACGATGGTGCTAGGCTCAAGAAAATTATGTCGAAGGTCTACGCTCCTCCTGGCTTTCTTAAAAAACCAGATGGCACCTGGACTGACTCCTACTCTGAAACCTTAGAGTCACTTATGAGCACTCACTTCCCAGGATGTACTTTTGCAGATCTCAATTGTCCCTCTTGGTTGGAATCCTTACGGGTCACAACTCAATGGGAACCCACATGAGCAGAATGGGCATCAGGACATCTGACTTATGCAGAGGGTGACAGGATGAAGAGGCGGAGGAGGGCTCTTTTCACTTCCTCTGTGAATGCCCCAGCCTATAGCCAGCCCTCGGAGAATATTTTTTCAACGAACTGGGTGACAACGCACGTCTCTCTTTTGCCACTAATTAGCATTCTGAACTCCATTCAGAGCTCAGGATGGTTCAAGGAGGCATCCCATTCCCAAAACTTCTACAAAATCCCTCCTCTTAACCCTCGTATTCCTGCATTATCCACATCCTGGGGAGCACAATGGATCCATTGAGATCCGAGTGAGGTGTTAAGGCTTGCTGCATCATCACTCCTTCTAACCTAACTAACCTGAGCAACGATCTTCATAAACATTCTCGGTTAACTCGATCGAAGGCCTTCTTAAAATCCACCTGCATGAAGTGGTAAAGTGGTGATTGAAATTCCATGGAGTGTTCAAGGACGATACGTAGGGTGTTAATATGGTCAACACACGATCGATCACTGCAGATGCAGATGCCTCTTGAGTGTTGACTCGATTCCATCCAAAGCTATAAGTAGTCAAAAACTAATCCGACTGAAGAAGCTTTTAATGATGTTTAGGCGCCAGGTCCACCTCAGATTGTACAGCTTCCTTTACTCGAGTAAGTACTTTGGTTACTGGAGTCCTTCTCAAAATATTAGTATAAGTATTGGAATCGAGCTCTGAGTTGCATTCAAAAGAATACAAATAGCATGAAATGTATAAAATATATCTTGATTAGGGGGGAGGGGAGCCAACTACTCTTCCTGTCTGTCTTGCATACGCCCTTGATTGAAATAAAGGTTATCGGATTCCAAAGTAAGACTCTGAGTCTGAGTTATAAAAAATCTTCTTAACCAATTTATCTTAATAAAAAAAAACGAACTTAAAAAAATGACATCAACAAAATATGAAACACAAAAAGCTTTTTTCTATTATCCTTAACACTGCCCATCATCATCGTCGTCATCATTCTCCAGTAGAGTCCACACCGTGATAAATGAAAAAAAAAAAGACCATTGCTGTTAAGCTACCACTCATAGATACTTCCACAATATTAAATTTAATGGAAATAGATGTTTCTTCAAGCTTCTATAGGGCAGCAGGACATTTCATGTCCATATTCTCTTATGGAAGTGAATAAAAAAGCAAGACGAAAAAATATATAAAATATTTAACTTTATGAATGACCTTTTGCCCAGAGGGTGAGTTTACGAGAGTTTTGTTTTATATCGTAGCTCATTATTTATTATTATCTCTCTGACGCATCTCCGTATCCCGTACCCATCACTGCCATAGGAAATAACTTTTTTTTTATATATTTTTCTCAAAATAACACGATGAGAGAAGACATCATCGTTTCGTTACTCCCATCACATCCCTGTAACCCATCATCATCAGTACCTTACCTCTATACCTACCATTGACAAAGCGTAAAAAACGGCATGTGGTCAACCAATATAAGTTTTCTGTATGTGCATTAATTAATTACCACAGATTTTTGTGATGACTGAATCACGTCTCTTCTGGTATATCTGGCGCTGGACTATAAAATGATGAGTTCGTCATCTATGGCACGTTGCTTCTCGGGGGGTCGTCCTTATTAAAATCAATGAAATCGATGCTTAAGAAACATTTTTATGTGAACACATCAACTCAACACACAGAGTGTCCTTCGTTTAAAATTATTTTGTTTTTGTTTTTTAAGTTCCCCGTGTGTTTTGTATTATGCCAATTAATTGGCAAAATAATTTTTAATTTGTCATGAAAATTAAAAACAAAACAAAAAATATAATAAAAAAGTTGACAATAAACAAAAATATAGTAAGTCATGTCGCGTTTATGAAGGTATGATTACATTAAGTCAGATTGAGGTGATTTCACCTCTGCAATCATTGTTGAAGACCACCAGGTGAGGTGGGTATAATGTCCTTTAGAATTGTTTTTGGTAGAAAATTATATAAAATTATCCTATGGCCTTGGAGATTATAAAAGCCATTTGGGTTTATTTTTAAATTTTTTTTTTATTTGGTTCTCATGAGTCAAGGCCTTCTTTTTATCGAAGTCATAAATCAGTTGGAAACAATTTTTGTTATAAAATGAAGAATATCATTAAATAAGTTATTGATTTTTTACTTTATTAATTTTTTATTGCTTTGTTTGTTTGAAAAATTTATAAAAATAATCAGTTTGTTATGACTTCCGTATCTTTGTAAACAAAAGAATATGAAGCCATTTTTTTCAATTTTTAGGTCAATGGACAAAAAGATTTCTGATTTAACATCTTAAGCGTTTCGTAAAAAGTACTCAAAATATGAACCATTGCACTGCTTTTGATTTTATGTGGTGAAAGGAATAAACAGTAAAAGGGGTGTAAACTTTTCCAAATGTCAGCTTTCTTGAAGAAATGTTAGGGTTTACATTGAGAAAAGCGTCTTCAAACGTGACAAAGTACCTTACCCCAGAGTAATTTGGTTCCGCAGTATGTCATAATTCGAAAAATTCGTCGGCACAAAGTCTTCACAAAAACTTTGTAAATATTTGAGGGAAATCTTATGGTAAGTTATCAAAAGAATGGTGATGGAGAGGCACAAGACATGGTAAGGACCTCAGACTACGAAGATTTGTGATTGAAAATTACGGGCTTTTATCGCCTTGGGCCACCTGCTAAGTATTCAACAATGAAAACATTACTAGTATTTTATTTTCAACGAAGTTTTTTTTGTATTCAAATTTTTACTTGCGATTATAGGTACTATAAGGCAAGTTTTGGATTCGTGCAAAAACAAAATTTTGAGATAACAATCAAACATGATATTACGATGATAGAGAACACCAAAAAAGTGGGTGGCAAAATTCTGTCTGTCTGTCTGTCTGTCTGTCTGTCTGTTCGCCTAAACGGCTTGATCGATTTTCTTCAAACTAGGTGCTTAGTAGTTTTTGGTGATTCTGCCGACACGTTTTTTTCATTTTTTTTTAGAATCAAAAATAACGGTACCTGTCATACATTTTTTTTTTGGCAAATTTACATAATCGTATTTTTCTCAAAAACGGCTCGACAACTTTTCTTAAAAAAAATTCAATAAATTTATTTTAGTAAAGGCTTTCTTTGGGTGGAAAACCATTTTTCAAAAATGGTTTTTAATGGTACCTCCCAAGGAACCTTTTTTTAATTTTTGATTTTCTTCAAAATGGTATGACCGATTTCAATAATTTTTTTTATACAGAAGCTTCCAATAAATGTTAATAGTTTTGTGTACCAACATTTTTGAAAAAATATTTTTTGGATTTTTAAAAAATATTTCAAAACTTTTTTTGGAAAATCAAATATTTCGAAAACGGGATCATAGATTTTTTTGAAACTCGATATTTAAGACTTTTTTAGTACTCTCTAAAATATTTTTAGAAAAAATTTTACATTTATGAAAAAATAACGGTACCTTCCATACAAAAGTGAAAAAACCGCAAAGGAAAATATTTTTTTGCTTGAAAACGACTCCTACGATTTTGATTAAACTTTTTTCATATACTAAAATTAGTACGATCTACCATAAAAAATTATAAAATTTTACACGTAGCAACTATTAGTAGACCCTGTCATAGAACGTATTTTTTTATTTTGAGTTTTCTCGTTATTGGCTCAACGGATTTTAATGAATATTTGCATATATTTGCATATCAAAATTTAAAAAAAAAAAGTTTTTGGATTTTTAAAAAAAGTTTCAAATTTTTTTTTTGAAAATTCGATATCTCAAAAACGGGTTGACGATTTTTTTTCAAATTTTGTTTTTATATACACATAAATATATAGTTTAAATCTGCATACCAAAATTTGTTCTTAAAAATGTTTTAAGAATTTTATATATAAGAAATTAATTTAAAAAAAAACCGCTCCAACGATTTTAAAATTTTTTTTCCCATACAATCATATTCTATCATGAATTAAGATGGCATACTTTTTTCTTACCTCAAACTGTCAAAAGAGTTGTTTTAGCTAATTTAAGTGTCGTATTTCATGCTTCTCTACATTTTTCTCTCATAATTTCCATGTTTGTATATACAATTTTCTTAAACTCGCAGTGTCTTGAACATAAGAGCAAGTACGTGCGACCCAGTCGTGCATTTTATTTTTAAATATTTTTAAGACAAATTTGGTAGCCATGCAAATTTCAGATTAAAAAACAAAAATTATTAAAATTGTGAGCCGTTTTATGAGAAATATCAGTCGAAATTGTATCTATCACAGGAAGGTAGCATAATGCTTGCATACCTAAACGTATATCTATAGTACCAGGTTTCAAAAGAAAAAAAATATAGAATTCGTTTTCAAAACATTGAGTTTTAGAAAAAGAAAAATAATCTAAAAATTAAAAAATATTTTAATGCTTATAAAACATCTTAGACACTTCCGTATACGAAAAATTATATTCAAGACTGGGTCGCACATACTTGCCCTTGTGTTCAAGACGCTGAGGGTCTTAGAAAATTGTGTATTAAAACATGGAAATTATGAGCGAAAAATGTTTAAAAGCATAAAAAAAAAGCATGAAAAAAAGAACATAATTTTAATTCCGGATTAAATATGATTGTGTGGGAAAAAAATTTAAATCGCTTAAGCGGTTTTAAAAAGAAATAATTTTCATATAAAAATTAGGTATTTAATTATGTGCATATAAAAATAAATTTCAAAAACATTTATTGTGAACCCGTTTTTGATATAATGAGAAAATTCTAATAAAAAAAAAACATATTCTACGAGAGGTACTACTAATAGTTGCTTAGTGTAAAATTTTATTGTTTTCTGTAGTAGATCGTACTATTTTAAACATACGAAAAAAGTTAAATAAGAATTGTTCGAGCCGGTTTTCAGAAAAAAAAATTGTCCTTAACGGTTTTTTAAATTTTTTGTGGAAAGTAGGTACCGTTATTTTTTCATAAAAGTATTTTTTTTTCTTTAAATATTTTAGAGAGTATTAAAAATTTTTTAAGTATCGAGTTTCAAAACAATCTATAATATATTTTTCGAAATATTTGATTTTCAAACAAAAATTGAAAAAAATTTTAAAAACTCAAAAAATATTTTTAAAAATGTTGGTCTCAAGTAGCACAAAAGTCATAAATACACCAATATATTTGGGGTACTTTCTGCACTTACGTGATATGCATTTTGAATATAAAAAATATGCCACTTTTAAGTCAAGTCGCCTGTACACAAATTATACCCAGAGCCGTGCCTAGGGGTGGGTCAATGGGGCAGTTGTCCCAGGGGCTTTGCCACAAAAGGCGCCGTACCGCAAAGGAAGCGCCGTTCCATGAAAGATGCCGCTGTGCTATGTACATAAATCGCCGCACCGGCTGCTGGTGCGTCGAACTCAAGTAAGTAAAATAACTACAAATTTGAATAGTAAGATTATTTTTGCTACCTATCATTACTGATCAACTCAAATCTATTCGGTAAGATACGTTGACTTTATATCGAATCGATGTATCGCTTCCATAAGATCGATTTTTATGATCTCAACACCAATTTTTGAGTGGTTTAAAGACCGACTGATCCAAAAATACAAACAAAATTTTACCGACTTTTTTAAATAATGATTTCTCTAAATACCGACAGTCATGAACATTTTGATCAGATCATACCCACTTTACGGAATGGCGTTTACAAGCTCACGCTTCTGATCTGATTAAAATACTTACTTGTTTGGGATTATCATCAATCACCGTTCAGCACCTGCCATCCATACCATACAGTCCACTTTTGTCAAGTCAGATTTTCAGAATTCCGCAAGAAAGTAGACATAAATTGACATTTTAACCAGTCCCTAACTTTTTACGGTGTGATTAGAGTCAGTATAAATGCGGTGAAAATGGCGGGTTCACAATTTACTATGTTTTTTTTTTTTTATTTTGAATATTTGTATGGGAAAAGGCGGGTTCTCTGAACTTGCCCCAGGTGCTCTACGAACTAGGAACGGCACTGATTATACCGATGTCAATGGGAAAATATATCAAAATTTAAATCGGAGTTTATTTTTACATTCATTCATTTCATTATCTGCAAGAGTTTTGAAATCTGTCAATGATTCTTAATGTTTACCAATTTAATATAGACCGCAAGAAAATCATGAATAAATATGAATGTGAGTGTCTAAATTAAAAACGAAGCACATTCTATCGATTTATTTTCTGTCTTACCCCGTCTAGAAATCGAGCGCCTCGAAAATTTTTATGAAAAAAAGATTTCTTAGTGTATGCTTGAAAATTTATTTTTTGAAATTGATAATTTTTGGGTTGTAATTTTTTTAGAGAAAACTGTTGACAACTACTTGAATTTACCCAAAAATGCGGCATTTAAGTCGATAAATATGAAAAATAACTAATCATTTTCTTCATTCTAAATATGGCGGCCAGCTAAACCGCATTTTGTACCTACCATTTAAAATGGTGAATTTTATCTACAAAATATAGTGTAAAAAGCCGACATTACAGGCTGGGTTCAGAATCGAATAATTTTATTCACTATTAATGGTATATTATAAAAAAAGCAGTAAATTGGTTTATTTCTTGCGTCATCAATGGTATATTATAAAAACAGCTGAGAATCGGCTTATTTCTTGCACTATTATTGGTGCATTATAAAAACAGCTCAAAATCGGCATATGTTTTGCACCATTAATGGTATACATTAAAAAAACAACTTGAAATCAGTTTAGTTTTTGCACCGAATTTCAAAGAAATATTGAAATTTTGCAACGAAAAGACAATTGTGCAATTTTTATATTGAAATATTGACAAATACACCAAAATTAAAAATGTTTCTCAATTTTACACCGAAATTCATGAACTTACACCAAATTATACTCCAGTGTGCTACTTGAGTATACAATACGACTTATATGTTTTGGAAGCTGCTGTACAAAAAAATATTGAAATCAGTCTCACCGCTTGAAGAAAATCGAAAATAAAAAAAAAATGGTTCATTAGAAAGTCCCATTTATAACCATTTTTTTTGAAAAATAGTTTCCCAATTAAAGATAGCCTTTACTAAAAGTAGCTTACCGAATTTTTTAAAAGAAAAGTTGTGAAGCTGGTTTTGAGAAAAAAGTGATTATTTAAAAATGTGTGGGCAGAATCACATAAGACCACTGTTTATCAAGTTAAAAGAAAATCGATCCAGCAGCTTAGGCTTGTAGACGAACAGACATACAGAACTGTGCCACCCACTTTTTTAATCTTCTCTTTCATCACAATAACATGTTTAATTGTTCTCTCGAATTTTTTGTTCACGAATCCAAAACTTGCCCTATAGTACCTTTATCGCAAGTAAAATCTCAAAAAAAGTTTGTCAATCCGTTTTCGAGATATCGTATTTTCCCAAAAAAATTTTAAACTGTTTTAAAAATTCAAAAACTTTTTTTTTTTGAAAATTTTGATATACATACAATATTATTTAATCTTATTTGAAATTTCTATATTAAAAAAAAAAATAATCTATTAGTGTTATTATATTTATACATAGTTGCTAAGGATTAATTTTTATAATTTTTGGTAAAACCCAAACTGTACTAATTTTAGCATACATAAAAAGTTTTATAAAAATCGTAGAAGCCATTTTCAAGAAAAAAAATATTTTCCGTAACGGTTTTTTAACATTTGTTACCGTTATTATTTCATTAAAGAACATTTTTATCTCAAAATATTTTAGCGAATGTTAAAAACCTTTAAATATCAAGTTTCATAAAAATCGACTTTGTAGCTTTCAAAATATGTGATTTTCAAAAAACAAAAATAAATGTCAACATTTTGAAAAAAATCCTAATTTTTTTTTATTTGTAAAAAAAACTGTTTGTATTTTTAGAAGCTTCTGTACAAAAACTTATTGAGATCAGAAAAACATTTTTGAAGAAAATAAAAAAAATGGTTCTTCGTTAAGTCATTAATAACTGTTTATTGAAAAATGAAAAATGGTTTCATATCCAAAGGTAGAAAGAAAATTATTGAATTTATTTTAAGAAAAGTTGTGGAGCCGTTTTTGAGAAAATTAATTTAATTCAATTTTTAATTTAATTCTTGGGCATATTCTAAGAAAATTCAATTTCTGAAACATTGGCTTTAAATACAAGAAACATTAAAAAACAACGAAAGCACATACAAAAATGTGTTATAACTTTTTTGAAAGATAATACTCCTTATTTTATTATACACTGATGGTCAACGACATTAGAGGAACAATTTTTTTTTTTATTTTTGTTATTGTTTTTTGAAGGGCTGCATCTTTGTAACGTGTGGTTGTATTGAGTTGAAACATAAATCATTTTACAGTTTTAGGTATTTTTTTTTGTTTCGAGATTTGTTTGCAGGAAATTTTTTTTGAAGTACCGATATTGCGTTACTGCAAAAAATGAGACGAGACAACAGAATTATTTTAAAATTTTTTTTTGAAGGTCCTCATTTCTATGGATACATTATTTGAATCAATTAAATGTTAAGATCAGAAACCTTGTTTATTGAGCTTCAATTCAATTTTTTTGTTGTTGTACAATTGTTTTTTGCATGGTTTATCCGACTTTGAGTGAAAAAAGATACTTTTGCGAATAGTAATTTTGTTTAATATTTAATTAATAGTAGATTGCACTTGTTAAGCATGCCGTAAAATTTGTATCAAAATCGTAGCAGCCGTTTTTGATAAAAATAAGATTTTCCTGAATGGTTTTTTAACATTTGTAAGGAAGGTCTCGTTATTCGCTCATAAAATAAAATATTTTCTTAAAATATCAAAATTAATAAAAAAACCTTAAATATGTACTAACCGAGTTTCAAAACAATCTGCCTTGTTGTTTTCGAAATATTAACTTATCAAAAAAATAATGGAATATTTTTTAAATATCCAAAAAATATTGTTTTGACAATTTTAAATAATTTAGAAGCTTCAGTATAAAAAAAAAGTATTAAAATCAGTAAAACGATTTTATAGGAGGTACCAACCTTTGAAAACAATTGTTTGAGAATGGTTTTCCACTCAAAGTCAGCCTTTACTTAAAGTTATTGATGGAATTTTTTTTTGAAACTCACACTTAGCCCATGAAAATTTGACAAAAAAACTGGAAAAATAACAAATTTAATATCATCCTTTGCTTAGTGCGGTTGTAGTATGCTTTTACAGCACCAGCATTTAATGCACCTCTTAAGCCTCCATACAACTTTACTTCGCGGACTATATTCTTCAGGGCACTACACATTGTGTAAAATTTTGATTCATCCAATTCCTTTATCACTTCTGTAATTCTTTAATCAAACAGTGAAATCATCATAATAAATATTGGTAACGATGGTATTGCAGGCGAAATCGCAATTTTGGATCGTTCATAAAAAAGCGCATTGCATGTGTAGAAAAGCTTTTAAGACAGTGCACTTTTAAACAAGTGACCTACCCCTACCAATTATGGTTCACTCAAAGTATCTATAAAACTGTATACAAACACTAATCTTTTGATCGTTGCCAACATGAGGAATAAAAGCTATAAAGCTTGCGGTCATTTATAGGTATATAGAGGAGGTATATGAAAGAGCGACCCCAGGCAAAGGAAACTGTAGTCAATCGTAATGGATTGAAGTGTCTATTTGATGTCAAAACACCTCGTGGATTTGGATTTGTGGTATAATTGTGAGTGTACCTATACGCTTTGATTTGAGGAATTGCATTTTTTTTTTTTTTGTATTTGAGGTAAATGCAGTCAACATTCACACCTAAAAATTATTTTTATTGTTAAAGTAGGTGCGGAGATTAATCAGTTCAGCACTGAAACCGAATAAAGGCAATGAGAGCGTGAGAAGGAACATTTTACTTCCTAGAGCGTATCTCATGTTAATAGATGATTTGGAATTTGTACTGAAATGGCACATATATACGAGTAGTTGTTGATAGTTACCTACCAGGCTTTGGTTGATGCCCTAATTTCATTAATTTTTCAATAAATTAGAATTTAAGACGTTTTTTTCTTAGTTTCAGAGCAGGATTGAAACCAAACATCCCTTCAGAACCTCATCATTAAGCTTATCCCAAAGAAACAATATTTATAATTTAAAGAAAAAAAAATCCATCCAAATATAAAAAACAGGTTAAGTCTTCTTGACAATAGCTTCATTCAAATTAAATTATGCATCAATTATTATTGACAGAACAAGAGCTCATTATTTCAATTCAAAAAGAATGACAAACCAACAATAATACAGGACAACAGCAACATACCAACAACAACAACAACAACAATAACACGAACTAAAAACCCATCCAGTAAAAAGGAGCCAAAGACCAAAGTCAATAAGACCAAACTGCATCAGGCTGAGACTGAGGCTGTTGAGAAAAATAAACAATTGAAGCTTTTCAGATGCGTGCTCCCGTTCTTAACGAGAAATAAATTGCGTATGCCCAAAGTTGATTGATCAATGGCCATGCTGTTTGCTCGCGGTGACTGCTTCTTGTCCTTGTCCACCACATCTCCGGCATCAGCCATCATCGACTCATAAGATACAATCACCATGGAAATTTTCCAGATCTTGGATTGCATGTGGATATAGTAACACTACGCTGGAGCACTGGGCCTGGGCCTGGTATAGCTGATGGAGCACTGGGCAGTAGGCAACCAGCGCAAAAGTGCCAGTAGTCAGCAAAATCAATATCAGTAATAACTGGAGTAAACAAAAAGGCTTTAACAAAAAAAAAAAAATATATACCTGCACTGCGCTGGCTCTACCACCACCGCCACCGAACCAACCGAACGGCAGGAAGCCAATATAAATGTGCAACAGTTGGTGCTGGAGCGCAGTAAGTATTATAGTGACCAAGTTATAGCAAAAGTGGCAGCGTTTAAAGACCTATGACAACTCTTTATGGTAATATGCTATAGAATTGGCCAACGATTTCCTTTTCGATATAGCTACGTGGAAAGTACGCTTAAAAGTGGAAGGGTTAGTTTTTTTTTTGTTCTTCGTCAGCTTGAGCTCGGACTTGTGGTCTCGCTCGGTGTCATATTAATTGCTCTATCGCTGCAGACAAACCAAATAGAATTTGCTATCTGCACACGTATCACAAAGTGCGATACGAAGTTACCATTTCTATATGGATTATAGGAAGACTACCAACGAAGTATATTTTAATTAGGGACTGTGCTGGAAATCTCTAGAGAGCTCTCTTTGCAGAGTCTAGAATAGAATATAACATAGCGATGAACATTATTATTCTAGATCACTCTGCGATCGCTTATATGAGATAAGTGAAGCTTCTTTGGTGGTTTTCAAATCCCTTATGTCCATCACGCGTGCCTAAAGTGAGTTTGGATTAAGAAACAATATCAGGTTGGTCGATATGGCAGTTTCTTGTTGCGAACATTATTCTTTATTGCGGATATCTATATTAGCTATGCAATTTGTTGGCCCAAGAACTTTTCTATAAGCTCCCTTGAGTATTTTCTATTTAATAAACAAGTTGTTTGATATGATAAGAATCACTAATCCGGCTTCGTGTTAATTCAATAAATCTTTTTTTTTTAATGTTTTATCTCAGTGAAGAGAGTGCGCTTTGATTCGTGGTAATTAGATACCTATGTCTTTTCTATGAAAACATTATTCTTTTTATAAAGAAGATAGGAAACCATGAGCAGGCATAGCCATTAATGCCACAAAAAATAACTTAAGTTCATAAAACTTTTCCCTCAAAAAAGTTAAAACAAAAGTGTATAACCCCAATTTCAGCGTTCAGAAATTCTCCAAGCCATTTTTGAATTTGGTGGTAGGTTCGAGGACTATGCAAAGGCACTGCTGATTTGGGCGGATGCACTACTCAAAGATATCCTTTAGGTTTTTGTTGCTGTCTTTAAAAAAGCTGTGTATCAATTATGGATGTTTCATTTGAAGAATATTTCCGTCAAAGCCAGCATCGCGATCCCTTAGCCAGAGAAGATTTGTCAAGTCAAATGGAGTGTTGACTGAGGCAAAATTAGAACTTTGCCATACTTGACTTTCAAAAAAGGCAAGAATTGAGAAAGAAAGTTGTGGATAAGGTCTATAGGGGACACTACTTAACCGGCCATTTGCTCTGACTGAACCGAAGGCACTCCGCTCCATATTGCGCAAGTTCGTGTCGACAGAATACGCCTACCTACAGTTCTACGGCTGACGTTGAAAATTATCGAAACTACCGCTCTATCCTGGATCAGTATAGAACGTGGCTGAAATAATCACATTTAAACTAGGACTATGGCGCTCTGTTTAATTTTAGGCAGAGTCTAAGACACTTCTTTTAGCGGCAATTAAAGCGATTTCTGCCATTTAAATCGAATCGAAGCTTCAAACTTGCTGTCACGAAGAGCTTAGGGTTCTTGGTACACAGCACAACATTAGGTTCTGCTTGGTTCCTGGTAATCTTAAACAGATAATCGAGAGCATGTAGCAAATGACCTTCACCCTGCTGTCAAGCCAGCTGCTATAAAACAACCGTTTCGTCAGGGCAAAAGCTCACCTTGCTCTGCTCAAAGCACATTCATGTATCGAAACAGAAATACTGATCCAACCCGATACTGAGGAATAATTTACTACACTTTTACTCACCAGTGGATGTCCATTTGACCCTACGATCACCAGCTTGCGCCAGTTCTATGTCGTATTGATTTTCAACTTCCAGTCATCACAATATCGCTCAATCTTGTAGTGCTGTGTGAATCGTTCATTTGAAATGATCGAATCGTTCAAGAATCGATCTCCAAAACGATTCGATCATTTCAATCAATCAATCTTTTGATTATTTGAATTTCACGTAATTTATTTTCGATTTCGATGGAATTAAATCTCTCTGATTTTAATGAATTCAATTCAATACTTTACCGATTTTGATCGAATACAATTTGATCCAAATTAAAAAAAAAAAAAATTGCATGGATTGAAAAATATCAACAAAAAATATGAAATTTTCAGTTTTTTTACTGCTCTGGAGAAAGGTTTTAGGTCAATTGGTTGACATTTGGATCAAAATTCGCTTCTTATGTCAAAATATAGCTTGTGCCCTATTCGTCATGCCATAATCTGTCCAATTCCATTGACGGATGGCTACGATGTCGATGGATTAAAAATCCTCTTACAAATCTGAAATGTTTGATGAATTTCTACTGCTCCAGAAGAAGGTAATTTCATAGAAATTTCATGACTTTTGAATCGAAATATTCTTTTTCTGTCAAAATATAGTTCATCCCCTGTCTGTCAAGTAATCAATTGTCAAATTCTATTAAAGGATTGCTACAATGTCGATGGATAAAGAAACATCTAAAAAATCACAATTTTTTGAAGAAAACATGAAAGGGCACGGTAGTGCCCAGCCAAGCTCGCGGCACTACACCCTTTTTACAGGACCAAACTCAGGTGATTTTCAACCCCCCTCTAACTTCAGTACCGATAAAGTCAGAAACTTCAAATTCGCAGTATTTGCCAAACTGATCAAACACAGGTGGCTACTAAATTGGCCTTGTAGTTCATACAAAGGATAAAATCGAAAATCTGCCATTTTTTATTCAGGGGGCGTGGCATCCACCCACATTCTTAAAAATTGTTATAAATTATTTGGAGCACTTTCGATTTTTGTAGAACGATGGAAATTGGTAGGGAAGTAGGGCTTGAAGTACTTAGAAAGAAAAATCGAAAGTTTGGAATTTTCCAATCAGGGGGCGTGCCATCCACCCACTTTATCAGAATTGCTATCATTTATGTGGAGCACTTTCGGTTTTCGTAGAATTATGAAACTTTGTAGAGCAGTAGGGCTTGATTTTCATCTGTCAAAATAAATCTTTGCAAAAAGGAGTGAAATCACAACAAAAACATAAATGTTAAAAAAAGAGCCAAGATCTTATTATACAAGAGACCTGGGCGTAAAAGTTCAGCCAAAAAAAGTAATGAGATCAAAAATTTATGCCAGGTTTAATATCAAATATCTTTATTATTGTAATATCGAAACACTTCTACCTGAGCGTCGAATTTGTCGAGTTGTAGAAGCTGAGTAAGGGCAAAGATTCTCGAGTCAAACTCCAGATGAGACCTGAAACCAAAGGGCGCTTCACTATTCCTAAACGTACCAGCATTGACCGGCAGATTATCTACTGCTCAACATGCTTACTGCAAAGGGAAATCAGTGGAAACTGCTTAACATACTCTAGTACGAACCATAGAATATTCCCTCCATCATAAAGAGTTGCTATCTTAGATATAGAAGGCGTTTTTAACAATGTCGACACATCTGCAATCGCATCTGCACTGACATCCCTGAAGGTAGATGGTTCGCTTGGTGAATTGATTAACCAAATGCTGACTAGCAGGGTCATCAACTCAAAACTGGGCGGCTTTTCTGCTATAAGATCTGTTAGTAGAGGTACGCCACAAGGCGGTGTCCTATCTCCTCTTCTCTGGAACTTGGTGGTAAATGAGCTGCTAACATGCCTGGAAGCGGAAGGTTACAGAGTCATTGCCTACGCGGACGATGTTGCAATTGCCGTATCAGGAAAGCATCCTAACACCTTAAAAGAACTCTTACAAAACGCTTTGAATAGGCTAACCAATTGGGCGGACCGGTGTGTGGTCTGGGTGTCAACCCTCATAAAACAGAACTTGTTCTATTCTCTAGGAAATATAAAATCCCTCATGTACACCCTCCTTCTATAGAAGGTATTCCATTATTTTTTACTGATCAAGCAAAGTATTTGGGTCTTATTTTAGATAAAGAATTAAGTTGGAAACCTAATATACAAGAAAGAGTTAAAAAGGCCACAGTGGTACTCTTCTCATGCAAAAAAGCCGTTGGGAATAAATGGGGCCTTCAAAACCTCGTATTACTCATTGGCTATATACTTCGGTGATTAGACCGATTCTCACTTATGGTGTTGCAGTATGGTGGACTGTTCTAGATAAAGCGGTAAACTGCGACAAACTAGGCAAAATACAACGCTCGGCATGTTTATGTATAAGTGGTGTGCGCTTCGAACAACACTCTCTGCCGCTCTAGACGTTCTGCTATATCTGACGCCCCTCGATATTTTTAGCAAAGAGGTGGCTGCAAATACGGCCATACACCTACAAGCTTCCTCACAATGGACCAACAACAGTATATTGGCCATTCCACAATTCTGAATTCATTCAGATCACTACCTAGTCACATCGACTACACCATCCCAAAACCACAATAATTCGGTCCAAACTTTCAAGTCACCATTCCTTCTAGAACCCTCTGGGAGGATATGGCATTCTTGTATGATGAATCGGTCCATATCTTCACAGGCGGATCGAAAACTGATGAGGGGGTGGGTGGCGGTGTGTACTCAGAAAGACTAAAACTAAGTCTCTCATTCCGTCTTCCTAATCATTGTAGTGTGTTCCAAGAACAACTTATGGCGATTAAAGAAGCCTTATCATGGGCTGAAAGAAAACGTGATATCAACTACAGATATCCGCATCTTCTCGGATAGTCAAGCAGCTATCAAATCCCTGGAATCGGTCTCGACTAACTCTATAACAGCCCTTAATTGCCGTTCATATCTGCTGGAGATGGCGCAGCAGTTAAACATTCACCTGTGTTTGGTGCCGGGGCATAGGGACATCCGATGAACTCGCTAAAAGTGGAACAACTCTAACCTCTTCTACCTACCAAGGCAGATCTATAGGTATACCCATCGCTACTTGTAAACTTTTGCTGAGGCAAGATGCATTAGAGAGAACAAACCTTAGGTGGAACGATATCACCCAGTGATGGGACTTCTACCACTTAAGTGGTATTTCTACCACCTTTTTTTGTTTTTAAAATCCTACCACCTTCAACTCAAAATCTACCACATTTTACCATTTTGCTGCTAGTAATAATAATTTTTCATTTCTATCATTGTTTTTTTGCGTTTGATATTTATGTAAATTTTTAATAATAATTAGGTATTATTATTATTTGAACTAAATAATATTACGAGTAAAATGCGGAAACCACTGACGTTTCTTAAAAAAAATGTCTCGTTGTAGTGTTAAGGTACTTTGACTCTGTGGCTAATTCTGTTAAGGACAAATTCTTTGGCTTATTTGAATCAGAAGTGCCAACAGCCGAAGCAATCTACAGCAAAGTTATAGAAAAGCTTGCGTCTTTTAATATTCCCCTTGACATATTATTGGCTTTTCATTAGACAATGCTGCTGTTATGACGGGTACACTGACTGGCGTTAGAAGCACACGGTTGAAAAATGTGAATCCTAATGTCTTAACGATAAAATGTAGCTGCCATAATTTAAGTTTGTGCTCCACCTATGCTGCAAAGTATTGACCAGAACACATTAATCGTTGAGGGACATATATTTCTAATTCTGTCAAGTTCAAAAAAACAAAAAGATTTCATAACTTTTCAGAAAGTACTTGGTGTCGATGAACATCAAATTTTAAAAGTTTGTCAAACTCGGTGGCCCTCTTTAGAAATTGTCGTCAAAAGTATCATAGAGCAGTGGAGTCCCCTATTTGATTTTTATATTACATTCATTCGAAGAGCCTAACTAAAAAGCTATGAGCATTTTCAATTTTCTGAAAAATAAAGAAAATTAAGTTTTTTTTTATTTTATTGCCTTGAATTTTAAAATAATTAACGACTTGAATAGAATATTTCAATCTGAGACGGCAAAAATCCACCTCTTAGTCGAAACCGAAAGAATGGAATCTTTTAAGTTAAATATAATGAAAAATTTTATAAAACAGGAAAATATTGACTTGAATACGGATGTAAAAAATTCTGGAAGCTATTTGCCATACAGTCAAATGTATTTTGGTTTATATTTTGAAGCATATATACCTACTAGAAAATGAAATACATGAAAATATAATCATGGAGCTACGAAAAGTTATGTGCAGCTATTATGTTGAGTTATGTGTTCAAATTCAAGACCGATCTACTTTTTTTGATGATAAAATTAAAGTATTAAAATATTTAGATCTGAAAAAAATCATTGCTGGAAAAATCCCAACAGTCATTGGACTTACAAAATATTTTCCGCCAAACGCTACAACCATTGAAACGCTCAATGATTGGGTGGAGAAAATTCATCGGCGAATTTAAAATAATAGAAAGTTTCAAAACTGATGACATTGTACTTTTGTACCACAGTGGATTTTTATTAAAAAGTTGAAAGACGGTATTTAATGTAAGACGGGAGATTTAATGTTTGAAAACCTGTCATCATACATGTTACAACTTTGTTGTTCACCACACAGTAGCGCAGCAGCTGAACGTTAATTTTCACAGCTCAAAAATATAAAAAATGATAAAAGAAATATACTAAACACCAGAACTGTTCACAACATTTTAGCTGCAAAAGAACTTTTGGAAAACGGGGAACATTTTGATCCCCCAGAGTTGTTGGCTAAATATGCTTCTAAATACAAATTCAAAGACGGATGCTTAAAAAATAATAATTTTATCGATTGTGAACTACATGTGGTATATAATTTTTAATTTGAATGGACTGATTTTGTTTTTTTTTTTTGATTTAATTGTTATAAATAAATGATTTATTTACCATTAAAACATTTATTTCTACCACCTTTCTACCACCTTTTTGTTGGGCTATCTACCACCACTTTAGTTTTCCGAAGTCCCATCACTGATATCACCACTCGTTTGGCAGCAAAACAAATCTGGTTAGTAATGGATTTATAGCGATCTAAGTGTTTGATATCTTTAAGTAGATTGCACATAAGCTCCATGATTGGTGTTATAACCGGACACTGTCTTATAGGAAAGCACGCAACGCGTCTTGGCGTGCTCTCCAATGATTTTTGCAGAAGCTGTATGGATGCGGAAGAGATAGAATCAATCCCTCACCTTCTATGCACGTGCCCTGCTCTATCTCATAGACGAAAACTTCACCTTGGTGATTTTTACTTCAATTATTCCAGTGATCTAACAAACTTACAGTCTACTACGCTTCATAAGAAGGTCCAAATAGTTCACCGATAGAGGAAAAGGGCTTCCTAGATTCATGTGGTATTACAATGGACCAAATCTTGGTCTAAGTGTGTCAGTCTTCACGACTGGCAGCCACTTCAACGTAACCTAACCTAATATCGAAATACTTCCAAATCATGATAGAAATTTGGTATTTAATGATAACTGATTAAAATTTGGTGGGTTCACTGGTCAAGTTTTTTTACATTTTAAATTTGTGATTAAGTATTTAAGAGAAAACTTGCCAAGTAAATCCACCAAATTATATAATTATATTAGAAACGAATTATTTAGGCATGGTATGATATTATTGCCGTTGCAAGATGTTATTACAATGGAAGGTAGACGTTGTGAAACAAAGGCTCTGTTTTTCAAGTCATAGTTTGGGCGAATGCACTCATTCACCTTGTACTTGCAGGAAAGGAGCCTCCACAGTCTTCACTTTCTCCTGCGGATCATCGACAGTAAAGAGGTAATCGTCCAAGAACAAGGCTTCCTCTGGATCAATTCTTCCTGCTGTCAGAAGTACGTCTCTGTTTTCTGTCGTTCTCATAAGGTTAAGACACGGAACATCGATCGTTTTGATCATTCCTTCTGAATATCTTATTAATTTTGAGAAACATACTCGGTTCGCTAGAATTAACAGCCCGAATTTTGCTGTCCCAGTACAAATTAATTTAAAACCGATAGTTTTCCTTAATTTGTTTAGTGTTTTTGACAAAAAGTTATTTTTTGACTATTTTTTTTTTTTTTGAAAATAAAACGAATTGCCTTAATAACAGGCTAAGAACAAAAACATGTTGCAAAGTTTTTATCATGTCCATTTTTGAGGGCGTTTCTGACAGATTTTCTTTTTTAATCGTTTTCTAAAAATATGAAAAAAGTAACATATTTTTGTTTTTAATTATTATATAAGCTTTTATTGCCTTATTTATTAAAAAGTTATAAACATTGAAAATTAATAGTATTTAAAAGTTATTATTTTCGGTTTGAAATTACAATAAATAAATTAATATTAAATTTTAGAGTAATTGATTGATATTTAAAAATTATGTTTTACAATTATGATTTTTAGGTTAGTATCTTAAATTATTAAAGTTTTGAAAAAGTTAGTGATCAAATTCGATTTTTTGTTAGTTGTTGGCATAAGCCTCCCCCAAGGCAGCCCATCGATCTCGATTTTTTGCATCATTATACCAATTTTCATTTACTTGGCAAAGATCGTCGCTCCATCTCTTGTTGGGTCGTCCTGTTGGTCTCTTGTTTTCCGGTCTCCATTTTGTTGTAATCTTTGTCCATCCTTTGATCTTGAAGTCTTGAAATATGTCCTGCCCAACTCCATTTAAGTCTTTTGGTTCTCTCTATTACGTCAATTATTCGAGTATTATTTCGGATTTCTTCATTTCGTATCCTTTCGCTTGGTCTTATGTTGAGTATTTTTCTTTCCATTTTTGTCTGGCAGATTCGCAGCTGGTCAAGTGATTTTGTAGTCAAGCTCAGGGTTTGTAGTCCATATGTAAGTACCGGTAAAATGGCGGAATCAAAGAGATATTTTCTTGTTTCACACTTTGGTCCAACTCTAAAATCTGTTTGAGGCTCCAAAATTGTTTCCAACTGTTTGTGATGCGTCTGTTGATTTCTTTCTTTTCTTGGTCCTTAAAAGATTTTATTTGTCCTAAGTATATGTAGTCCTCCACGTATTGAATTTTTTCTTCGTTCAAAATTATATCCTCTCGGATGTGGTTCGTCATCATTTTTGTTTTTGACTTGTTGATTTGTAGTCCATAGTTGTTGCAGAAGTTAGTGAGTTCTGTTGTCATTTCTTGTATATGTGCAGCTTTTGTAGAGACGAGGACTATGTCGTCCGCAAATCTTAGGTTGTTAAGAAGTTGTCCACATATCTTTATACCGTATTTTGTCCAGTTCGTCTTTTGAAAAATGTCCTCTAAAACTGCACTAAATAGCGGTGGTGAAAGTGGGTCCCCTTGTCTGACTCCTCTTGTTATTTTAAATTTACGTCCTGTACTCTCTGTTTTTATTTGTGCTACATTATTTTTGTATATGTTTTTAATAGTCTTAATAACGTTTGGGTTCATATTTTGATTTTCTAATGATGTCCATATAGAGTTGTGTTCAACGGAGTCAAATGCTTTTCTGAAATCTATAAATAAAAAATATATTGGTTGTCTAAATTCATTGCACTTTTCTATTATCTGATTCATCGTCTGTAGGTGGTCTGTAGTTGAGAAACCTTCTCTGAATCCAGCCTGTTCTCTAGGTTGTTTGTTGTTGAAATCTTCCTTGATGTTCTTGTATAGTGTTTTTGAAAACAGCTTATAAATTGTCGAAATATTACTTATGGGTCTGTAATTATTTAAATCGTCTTTTTTTCCTTTTTTATGTATAAGTGTTATGGTTGTTTCTCTCCATTGTGTAGGAATTTGTTGAGTTTGTGTTATTTTGTTAAATATATACGTCAAGATTTCAGAAAGTGATTCTTTTCCGTAGATTATCATTTCTGCAGAGATTCCGTCATTTCCAGTGCATTTGTCTTTTTTCAAATCATCTATAGTCCTTTCAATATTTTCTTTGTAAAACATAGGAGTTTGTGTTGTGAGGGGATCGGTATCTATGTTGTCAATATTTTCTTCTTCAATTATGTTCTTGGTCGAGGAGAATAGTTTTTCAAAGAACTTAGTGGCATTTTCGTTTAAATCTTTTCTGTTTGTTATATTGTTTCCATTTTGACTTTTTAAGTTGTTTATCCATTCTTGTTGATTGTTAAGTAATGATTTTGTTTTTCTTAATGATTTTGTTTGTCTAATCGTATCTTTAGCTATTGTTTCGTTGAATTTTTTAATGTCTTTCTTTATTTCTAATTTGATAGTTTTTCTTAATTCATTAATACAGATCTTTAAAGTTTCTATTTGGTTCTTGTCTGGTGATTGTTATTGAGAAATTGCTATTTATTTTTATTTGTTTTGTTTTGTTGCTTCGAAGTGTGTGGGTCATTGCATTTTTCTGAAAGTTCGTTATTGGATTTTGTAACGAAAAATTTTTTAATTTGGTTTGTCGGTTGTTTCTTCTGGTTCATTTCTGTTGATTCTGTTGTTGTAGATTTCGTCTTGTTGGTGTTAATTTCTTTATTCTTTGGTTGTTCTGATGGTGAACTTTCATTCGATCGTATTCTCTTCCTTGGGTTTTCTTGTCCATTTTCTGTCCATACCTTCCCTTCGACGACAAGTTCGTTAAGTTTAAAGTAAGCTCTTTTTCCTTCTTTTTTAAATTTTAACAATGTTGGTATAAGGGGTTTCCGAGCTTCAACCATTGATTTTGGTAGGTCTTCCGTCATGGTGAATGTTGCCCCAAACTTTTTTCCTAATAATATGTTTTGTTTATTCTTATAACTTTTGAAAATTAGTCTGATTGGTCTTATTTTTCCTTCGATTTTCTTGCCAAGACGAAAACAACTTTCAATGTCCGTTTCTTTGATTTTGAACTGGTCGTTTGATTTATTTATTTGGTCAAGTATCGTTGATAAAAGTTCTTCTGAGGTCCCTTCACTCTCTTCTACCTTGAAAATAATGATGTTATTTTTCCTCATTGTCAATTCTAGTTGAGTAATTTGCTTTTCATGTCTTGCACAGGTAGCTTCTTGTTGCTCGATTATTGCTCCTTGCGTTTCGACAATTTTTTCAAGTTTTTCAACTTTTTCAGAGAGAATTCCCACCTTTTCGTCTGTGTTTTTTATGACTCTATCCGAAGCTTCGTTAATAGTTTTGAAAATATCATTTTTTTGTTCTTCTAAAAGTAGTTTCAAAGTTTCTAGTGTCAAAGCCATTCTTTTGGAAGACAGCACTGATTGTAAGTTAGTTTATGTATGAACCACTAGATGGCGTAAGTGTCGTTGGGGGGTTGTTTTTCACAGCTGTTGCTCACGTTCTGATTTTGACAGATTGTGTTTTTATTGAAATGTTGCTGGTTTGTTGTTTAATATTATTTTGTTATATAAAATGAAAACTGAGAATTTTTCTCATATCTCCTCAATATAACGTAGTTTTTCCAGTCTTTTTAATTTACTTTTGAAATTTGCAAATTTTTATGTGTAAAAATTGAGCAAAATACCTTGTGTTCTGTGGTAATTCCTATTTGTTTTTATTGTCTAGGATCTTATTTTGCCTCGACACACTTTTCTTTTATTTTTCAGACGCCAATTCAACTTAAACTTTGGTAACAAACCGCACCTTAACAACACCGTGTTAACTTCCAGAAATTCCCAAGATTTTATAATGAAAAAAGTAACATATAGATACAATAAAATGGGTACAAAATGCCTTTTCTTTAAATTTGGTCATACAAAGATTTAACCACGCCCACTTTTTAGAAGTTTACATATATTGGAGAAAAGTAATACCTATACTTCAGCTAAAACAAATTAAACACTTTATTTCGTAAACGATAGCCTAGGGCTTAGGGCATTATGGAAGTCAGAAATTGGTTATTTTATGACCCCTCAAAGATTTTCATAAGAAGGTGGATTGAAAATGATACTAATGCAAAGATGTAGCTCCTTAAATAACATACATATGAATTTTTTCATAATTTAAAGCAGGGATTTGAAATCCCATATAAAAAACGTCATTCAAGAATTCTTTATTTTCAGTGGTCTTAAGACATAAACTCAATGCTTGTAAAGGTTTGCAGCTAATACCTTAAGTCCGACCGGGGAAGACCAGGGAACTTTAAATTTTTCTTAGTTTAATTTTAATATTTTACTCAAGAAAAAGTACCAATTTTTAAATATATTCAAGTGTTAGTTTTAAATTGTATTGTCTTACACAAATAGTTTTTTCTTGTGTGGCGCTTCAAGTCTACAGCAGAGTAATACATATTATGTACTGTCGGCTCAATATTTTATTTATAATTATTGTAAACAAGAAAAAAACACAATACAAATCGTGACTACACAACAAGTAGAAACATTCATAAATATGTACATAAAGTACATTCAAGCTCGTTGCAACGATTGTTTATGGATTTTCCAATACAAAAAACTTAATTTTTATAGCGGCGCCAATTAAAAACAAATTTTCTCTACGTGGCGTGGGTGCTACAAAACTATTAAAAGGATGACTTCAACTTACCTTGTGCATGATGAATATTATTTCATTTATGTTTTTTTTTAACAAATTGAAACATAAATTATAAGCCCATCAAAGGAATATTGCCACGCCAATGTCAGAAGAACTCCTCTACCCACTACCTATTACCTATACGCTATACCCATTCACTTAAAGACTGGTGTCCCATTAACTCATTGACATTTGTCAGAATTTCCTACCGGAATACCAATAAGCTAAGCAAGTCCATCACATCATAAATATATCAAAGCAAACTCACTGCTTTCTCTTCTGCAGATAGTCTATTAGCCCTCTGTGATCTATAAAGTGTATCATTCTAGCTCTAGCTCTCTGGCAACTTTTCAAAAACCTACTCATCTAGATATTAATTTGTCCAGCTAAATAATAAAGTAAATCATAAGTAAGATGACATCGCTAATGTCTTTATAATGAATGTGTTGAGTCTTAATGCGGGACGGGTTCTTTCTGATACTGATGATGCGTGTATGTTTTCGAGATGTGCATATAATAGTCTGGATACTAAGGCGGTTTTTGAGTTATTGAAAAATAATATAGACATCATTTGATGGTGCGCTTGATGGTGTTATATATTAAGCAGCACTTAAGACAAAATGTGACTATTTAAATTCCTGTGGTTTTCTCTTATGTGCGGGGAAATATTATTTTTATTTAATGACATATTAATTTGAACACGCGTTTAATTTACTATCTATTTTCTGATGTTTTGTTTTCTTTCGGAGAAATCATTTTAATTTTGAAAGAATTATTGAAAGTGAAAAATAATATTTGTAAACATTGCTGGTGATAGATGTGGACACATGTTTGGAAAATATTGTTGTTTCTATTTTGTTTTTGAATCTATTTCGAGCTTATTTGACGATGTTAATCACATCGGGCTTTAGCTTTAAGAAAAAAAAAGACAAATATGTGTCAAAAAAGTCAAGTAATATTTTTATTAAATTGCATTTTTATTTGATTATGATAATTGTATTGTTTATGAATTTTTCAAGGGATATTTATGATGAAGAAAGGTCTTAAGGTATTCTTTTTCCATTAAATGAATCATGTTGACATATATCCTGGGATCCAGATAAGTTTTAACTGTGGTTCCTGGGATATATTATGACTTTGAATTTTGTAGATATTTATGGTTTAAAAATCTTTTCTTTTCAGTAGGTATAATAGATTTCCTATAGGGAACTGCTATTGACAACAACAGCGTCCACATTATGGTGGTTTGTGTGAATCAACATCGTTGATCGACAATGTAGATGAAATGAGGACGTAGGTACCTACTGATCAGCAATATGGATCAGCTTTTGTTGACCCAAACATAACCCGATTTAGTGTCAAGTTAGCAAAGCTACTTTCACGGATCATAAAATGAGTGGATGGATAATTCGTCGTTAATTAGTCCTTAATTATATTAAAAAATTTCAATTTCAATGTTTTCTATGTATTGGGGTGTTTTGCTAACTTAACACAGCTCGAAAAACGGTACAAATTTCTTGTACGTCGTTATTTAGCAAAGCACAAAAAAACATAGAAAACATTGAATGACAAATTCGAAACTGTCACAACTAAATAATGAATGATTAACGGTAAAAAAGGCACCTATCCATTTTTCGATACCTGAAAGTTTCTTTTATAGCTTGACGCCCATAGAATTCAAATCCCCCAAAAATACATAGAAAACATAGCACATTAAAATTGAATCTGTCCCAACCAACTAGCGGAAAATTATAAAGCAATAAATACTTAGTTCTGAAGTTTTTATCACTTTTCCAAAAAACATAGAAAACATAAAATGAAAAATTTTAAACTGTCGCAACTAATTAACGGCAAATTATTAAGTCGTAAACCATCCGACATCCGGTATAAACAGTTTTTAACCATTTTGAGCCTGGCACTGAGCTAAATAATTCAAAAATGTCACAAATACATAATTGAAGACTAGTTAAAGGCAAATTATCAAGCCCTAAACCATTCAATATTAGCTGTTCTTACAACTTGTTTAGGTGGTTCTTTGCTAACTTGATATAAGATATTAAGTATAAGAAGATTTTACCACCTTTTCGAGTTGTGTTATTGTACCTAAAAAAAAATAGAAAACATTGAACGACAAATTCGGAGCTGCCACTTACATCTAATAAAGGACTAATTTTTGGCACATTTAATACCTACCCATTATTCGATTAGTGAAAGTTGCTTCGCTTACTTGATACTCGTAGATAACTAACCACCCATAAATACTTAAAAAACATCGCAAGACAAAATTGAATTTGTCGCTACTAATTGACGACAAATTATTATGCAATAAGATATTAAGTTTCAAAATTATTTTCGAGAAAACATAGAAAACATAGAAAAAACATAGAAAACATAGAATGTCAAATTTGAGATTGTCATAATGAATGGACAAATAATTAACGACTTATCATGCACCTACCCATTTTTCAATTCATGAGAGTTGCTTTGCTAACTTGATATCTAAAAACTTTGGAGTGATTGATATCAACCAACGATCAAGCATTGATACAAGACTGCTATTTATGGCTGGACAGGCTTATTGGAAAGGGCAGTCATTGGAAACGGCTCTCCACACACTAGTGCGTACGAACCATAGAATATTTTCTCCACAATAAAGAGTATAAAATGCTTGATTTTCCTAGATATAGAAGGAGCTTTCAATAACGTCGACACATCTGCAATAGCATCTGCACTTGCATCAATAAAAAAAAAAAAAAAAAAAATATACATTTTTTTTTTGCAAATTTCCCTAAAATGAGGTGCCAAAAATCGTATTGACCTTGATTTTTTTGTTTAAAATCATTAAATATTCATAAAAAAATCTATGGCTTACCAATTACTGAAAAAAGCTGACCTTTTACAACCGTGAAGAGGCCTTTCAAATTGCATACTTTTTTTTTAATGCCCCAAATGAGGTGCCAAAAGTTTTTTTTGTGACCTTGAAACGAACTTCAAAAATTAATAGACAAAAATCTATGGCTGACCAATTACTGAAAATAGTTGACATTTTCTCACAATCTAGAAAACTTTCGGATGGTATACATTTTTTGCAAATTTTACATAAATGAGGTGCCAAAAATCGCACGTGGCCTTGAGCGACTTTGAGAAAGTTTAAGCCTTGATTACAAGTTATCTAGGGCTGACCAACTTCTGGGACCAGTTGACCTTTTCTGAACAATTACTGACCAATTAGATGGCATCTTTTTTATCA